>SNQJ01S0025104.1:84841-101354 GCA_010110895.2 Picea sitchensis
GAGGGTTGGGCCTCATTATAAGGTTGTTGGTTGTGAAATTGAAATTATCAAATAAACTAATTATACAAAAGGGTTCAATGTCAAGTTTGGAAACCCTTCTAAAACACAAGATTGATGCCCCACTATAGTTTACCTATTTGACTCTAAGAGCATTTTATTAAAGGAATAAATGGTCCACCATTGTTTTCCTCTTTTCTTCTCATAGCATTTCCTATTTTTTTCCCTATTTTCCTCACATCGTCATAATTTAATATAGATGTTCCATTTCTTGTTGAAGTTACTCAATTTAGTTTGTAGAAAACTTGATCATGTATGTGATTCAATTGGTTTGACCGACTTGCAAGTTCATGAAAATAACATTTGAAGCCTCCATAGATATGAGTTACCCTTCTATGGTCTACTTTAAATTATGCACAACTGAGAGTCCCATCCTTCAATGCTAGTTTGTTGTCCATCTTGATAGTGAATAATTAATGCTTGTGAAGCACGATCTCTTATGAAAATATAAAAGAATTAATGTTCTTTGTGAGCTTATTTTGTTTAGATAAGACACATGATAATTAATGGAACTATTATCCTTATCGTCCTATTCCTATAGCTCAATCATGCTCATAAGACTCTTCAACAAGAGTGCATCAAATTTTTCTCTAATTCCTTCTCTGAAAACCCCAATTTATTTTATATCTTGCGTGCTTTGCTTGATAGAGTAAAGCTCCCATTTTCTTGTTGTGTATCACTAATATAACAATCTACTAGAGGGAGAGTAAGTAATACTCACCTTACCAATATCCCATCAATATATACCATCATTGAACATTCCCAGAGTTCAACTTCTTAGAGATGGATCTCATGTCTAGAACACAACTAAGAAAGCCAAACACTTATTCTTGCACATTGTCTATGGGAAACTGGGTATGACAACTTTTCCTATTTATAGAAATATTATAAGAAGAAAATGAACACTTTAGTTATAACATGATATTAGTATCAATCCATCCAACCCTACCTTTCATGATCAAAGGAAATCTCTAGAGGCTTGTTCAATTTGGGTCTCTCGTGAACTAGTTGATATGATTTGGTCAAAATTGAAATTCCATCTTCTCCCTTATCAAACATGACCAAATATCCTTTAGTGGGGCACATAATGACTCGAAAAATTCTTCATAAGTTAGGCATCAATAACTTATGAATAATTTGGTTCAGGTGACGCCTAATTGAATTTGGATACACATTTGGAATCGTGATATTTGACCTTAAATATCATTGTTTCTATGATAGTTGACTTGGAAACAAAATCTTACTTGAGATAACATTCATAAGGAAGACTTCTTGGGTCCCTCATAATGATGTATGTGTAGGAATAATGCAAATACTTTCAAAATCTTACTATCACTATTCTTCCTATCTTTGGGGCTACGTCTTCTTTGGAGCACGTAACAATATTTCTACACAACAAAAAGCCACAACCTTCCTTCATCATTAGAATTATCATATCTTCACCTTATAGATTGGGGCATAATTGCGGAATATTATCCTTGGCTTTGGTACTTGGCATATATGGTTGGAAGAGAATAATTGTATTTTTGACGAAACATCAATATGGTTCAATGTATAATTTTTACATAATTTTACATGTGTATAATTTTGTTTTAGATTTTAAATTCAAATTTTAACATAAATATCAATCATTAAACAAAATTCCATTATAATTTTAACTTCAAATTTTAACATAAACATCAATCATTAAACCAAATTCCATTATACTATAAAATATTATCTAATGAGAAATTTTTTAATTCCCTAATCTCTTTTATTAAGGAATTCTGTAAACTCGATTGTACACCGTCAGATCCCACACTCTAGATAACATTAAATGTTCTGTAGTTTCTGTAGCCTGGTGTTTATTTCTCCCTTGGGGTTTTAGCACAAACATCAGAGTTCTATCTTCCTCATTCAAAGAAAATAAAGCGCTAAACCTACTCCTTACAAACAAAAATTGCTCCACGGTGAATACAAGCAGAGAGAGGGGATGTTAAGACAATGGGCATACGATATTGCAAGTGTTACTCCATTACAGGTATATTCTAGCGATGCAGTTTGAGTGATGGATAATTTTTTTTTATGTACGGTGATGGGAATTGGATTGAGTGAAATGGAAAAATATGCAGTGAAAATTGAAGAGAAAAATTTGAGTACTTGGTCTCAAAGATTCAACGGTTCTTAGCATAAAACTTAGTCCAAAAATCCCCAAACCCAACAACACAATGAGAGGATGAATCTGCAAAAAACAAAGTCACTATCCCAATAGAGTACTAAAAAACAATCGCAGGGAAGCCAGAGTGGAGCACCAGTCAAAATTTTCTCATAATCTGTAGGGATTTCCAAGAGAGCCAAATGTAGAAAACGATGAGAATGGAAAGAATCCATGAGAATATTGGAGATCCATTCTGATAAAACTAATTCATAGGGGAAGAAAAACAAGCATATGATGAAAATACAATCACAGGGAAGCCAACGTGAATCACATGTCAAAATGGGCTCATAATCTAGAGGGTTTCCAAGATATCCAATTGCAGAGAACATGTAGGATGGGATGAATTCATGAGAATGTTGGAGGCACGTTCGAAGGGACACATTACATTATCAAATGATCAAATAACAGTTCTGAGGGTTGTTTCAAGAGGGGAATCGGTCTTTCTTATAGGCTCTGCAAGCACATGTAAGAGATATCTTATTGATTTTGTAGTAAAAATATTGAAGGAATTGCATGGTCCATGCTCCCTCTTTGTAACATCCTCAATAGGGATTGTAGCATGCCATTTGAATGGCATGACTCTACATTCCTTTGTTGGATCTCCACCTTGTGCTTTGACTCATGAACAACTGTTGAGAAAAATTCAAAGAAGCCAAGAACAAGCCAATAAACTATTAAAACAAGCCAAGAACAAATCATGAGAAAACAAACAATACAAGAAAATGTCATTAATTCATTGTTGAGTTTGATAAGTTCCACCATTTTCTATTGATTAACAATAGGCCTGGTGTTATTATTTTTACATGGGGAAGATTTCCATATTTGATAGAATGTAAGTTATTAGCTAGACATTGCCCAATAATGCATTTACATGAGATAGGGTACTATTTGAAAAATCTATGACTCCTTAAGATGTGGTTCATCCATTATTAAAAAACTCATAGAGTTTGTTTATTGTCGAGAAAATGTGCATGTGAATGAATTGATCAGTTACTAATTGAATCATTTTTTAATTCATTTTCCTCATATCCCAAGGTAAAAAAGGTCCTTACATTTGTCATAGGGTATTGGCCCCTTGGCCTACTATTGTTGGGTAAATGACACAAAGAAAATAACTAGTTTCTTTAATGCCATCAAATAAACTATCAGATTAAATAAACATGTGATTCTAAATATGTCACATCTTCATTATCTATGGAATTAGCTTACTTGTTATATTGGATTTGAACATACGTAATATACCTAATTTTTTATGCTTATCAAGTACGATACTAAGATTCCTACTGCATGCTTAGTCATTCACTAAACAAATCCCATATGAGTGTAACTTATGGATATAGCTCATCCCATCTTATGAATCCTCACTAGTGAGAAAGGAAGCATTAATTAAGAATTCCCTAGAACACATCTAGGGGCCCTAGAAGACATCTAGGCACTCATATCATCAACCACCAAGGAAATAATACAAGTATCAATCCAAACACTGAAAAATGATTCCCTCGAAGACATCTAGGGGCCCTAGAACACATATAGGGACTCACTGCTTGGTCCTTGAAAAATAACCCCAAAAATATATTGGGGGCCCTCACTAGGGTATTTTCTATGGATCTAACTGGTTGGGTCCCAAACCAAGAACCCCAGGAGTCTAATGGGGGCCCTAGATCTCAGCTAGGGTCTTTTCTATCCTCTAGAGAATGGCTCTTGTAGATGCATTAATTTCAACATAATTAAATGTTGTTCTGGTTGTATGCATGATCTTGAATGGTTATGCTTGCATGTATTTATTCATCAACAATAAGACAATGAAGAAATATGGTATCATATCTATGAAAATGGTGGATCCCTATAGGGAAGAGGAATAGCCCAATGAATTATGCGGTAGAGAATTTTATCTAATTCCTTTGGTTGTGCACAGATTCAGATAGTTACAAGAGTTAACAAACTGTGATTTTAATTTCTAATCCCAACCTGAAACAACACCCTGAAGTGCTCTTCCTGTCAGCTACACATCCTTCACAATCCGAGTCTATATAGCTAATCAACCTAACCCCATCACCTCTGACGTAGTCCAAACCATATTATGTTGACCCTGCTATGTACCTCAAAACATGTTTTTCTACTATCCAGTGCACTCTTCTATGCTCCACCATATACTAACTATGAGTGTTCACAGCAAAACAAATATCTTGTCTAGTGTTGACCAGATACATCAATGAACCAACCTACTAACAATATCTTGTGGCATCCACCAACTCAGAATCAAAATAACTAAGCTTCCTCTAGTTGGTTACCATAGGTGTCGACATGGGTCTAAAATCCTCCATCTAAAATATACTCAGAATATTCATTGCATACTTCCCATGTCTCAAAAAGACACATCCATCCTACTACCAAACCTCCATCCCAAAGAAATAATGCATTAGTCATATGTCCTTCATCTCAAATTTTGAAGAAAAACTTCTCTTTCAATCAACTATGATATCCTCCCCTCTAGCGATAAAAAAATCATCAACATGTAGGATAAAAATGAGAGTATCCTCTCCACATAGAATGTAATAGAGATTTGGATCCACCTCTCTCTTCTCAAAGCCCATTTGTTGAAAGTAAGAGTCAATCCTGGAATACCAAGATCATGGAGATTTATTTAGAGTCCCATAGAAGAAAAACTCAGCATCAGCAAAAAATCGGCAAGGGTGCTGAAACATCTCCTCGAAAAATAATCGAAAAACCTCGAAAAACATTAAAAAATACATAATTGTTCATTTGTTTTCAAAATTTTAGATTTTTTTCAATATATAAAGAAACAACAACATCATATAAACACATAGGCACATAAATATGGAGAAAGAACGGATATATATGATACAGTGGATGCCAAATAAAAACCGATACATCAAAGTCATTATTAAAAGTCTAAAACCAGTACAAAATGACATCAATGATCACATATATAAATGTATATGTCCCAAAACTAGCAACTAGCTTTATGATATCAAATTATCAATGCCCTGTCCCCCTTTTATGGGAAACAATCAGGGGATGTTTTCCGTGCCTTGAACTAGAGGCAGAAGGTCCTAGTTGTGCATCAATGTTGGATGGAAGAATAACTAATCCATTATGTGTAGAAAATGGTGTTCCACTTTCAACTAACTCATCATCCTCCATGTTGGGAAGGGCATACATACTTATTCTTAGAGGTTGTGGATGAAAATTTCAAAGATCCAACCGATTGAAGTTTGAATCTTTCTCCACCACAAAAATCTTAAAAATTTGTGGATGAATTCACTACCCTTCCTTTTCACACCTCAAATATGTTTGATGGCTTGCACAAACCTCTTCCCTTGCCGCTCCACACAAAATGAAAAAACAATGAACCAAAAAAAACTAATTTTTCCCGATTTTTCTGAGTTTTTCCCTATTTTTTCAAAAAATCATGATTTTTTCGAACTGAGAGGAAACATCGTCCTTCTCAGTTGATTTTGATGTACCACCCCGCTTCTTTTTTTTCCTATTGAGACATTGTACAACATAGTTCCCCATCTTGTTACAAGAAAAACATTTAACTTTGCTCATATCCCTCTCCTTCTCACCTCCCTTCTTTTGTTTCTTGGCCCCACCCTTGGGACCCTTCTTGGTTTTCTTCTTTCCCTTTTCAGAAAGAGAAATATACTCACCATAATCCCCACCATGTTGTCGGCTAGTAGATCCTAAGCGAATTCTAAGCTCCTCTTGTACAAAGTCATCCCATAGCCTCTGCAAACTAGGCATATGCTCTCTGGCTACAATGCCTCGTACAAAGCTCTACCAAGGTTTGGAGAAACCATTTAAGGTTGTCCTCACCAACTCTGATCGATTCACTACCTCCTCCACAATTTCAAACTTATCATGAATATGTGAAAACCTCATGAGGAAGGAGAAGACCGAATCAGTCTTAGTCATCTTAGTGCCCCACAATTTCTCCTAGAGCACCATCTTCCAGTTTTTCTTAGGGACTTCGTAAAGGATACACAAAAACTCCCACATCTAAAATGAAAATTCCTTACCAGAAACATGAGGAATAATATGATATTTCACTACATCTAGCTTAGTCCTCTCAGCCTTGACGTCTCTCTTCCTAAACTCTACCAAGAGCACTACATCTGTAGGAGGAACCACATGACTCTCCACAATGTCCCATAACTTAGCCTCCTCCAAGATCAAAACTATGATAGCCTTCCAGGGAGACCAATTGATAGCCCCAACCAGCCTATCCTCCACCCTCAACCCTCCAACTGACATGGTTACCAATTGATGATAAAAATACCTAAGAAAATTCTTGTCAAGATGAGTTAAAATTTTGTCCAATGTTTGCACTTTATATCATCCCTCTTGTGCACTTAGGATCCGATACCATGAAGAAATTTGAGGCTCTTTAAGGCTGATATAGGTTTGATTATTAGGATTGTTCAAAGGTCACTAACAAGCCTGTTTCCCCACAGTTATATGGCTGCCTTTCTAGATTGATTTAATGTTTTTGTTTGAAAGGTTTATTTAACATAGGTTTGACGTCCACTGTTAACTCTTTCAATATACATTAAAACAGTAAATAGACCTATTTATCTTTAACACTTAATGTTGATAATAAACAATGCATACCACAGAAATATACTCAAAGATTTTTGGTCAACATGACCTTGGAAAAACCCCCAAGGGGAAAACTAGTGAAGAGGAAATTTATTATGGAGTGTGAGGGAGGGGTACCTCTTCTCTAGCAAGTGTGCTCTCAGTTCTTAAAGTGTTGCCTTGTTCAACTTGTGCGTACTCTTCCTTGTGCACCCTTCTTCTCAAAGTGCACCCTTATTCTCAAAGTGCACCCTCTTTCCTTCTTCTCCAACTCAACTTTTCTTCCTCTTCTCTTCACTCACTCATGCAAAGAGAAAAATATGCCCTCCTTTTTCCTTCACTCTTCCTTTAGCCTCCTCATTGGGCTAACCTAGGAATAAATGGCTAGGATTATATCTTAGCCATCCCATATCAATGGTGGAGATCAGATCTCCCCGTTTACTTAAGTTCTCTATTTCACTTTATGATTAATGAGCTCATAAAGTCACTTCAACTTTATAACATAAAATAAAGTGAGGGAGGGGTACTTTTCCCCCTTTAGTGTTAGGCACATAATTAACACTAGTGGACAACTTCCCAAGGTAGAAAAACTCAATATTTGTCACAGGTAGGTCACTCTATAATCTTCCTCAGAATGTGGTTTGACTTCGGCCTAAACCTCATTCTGTTTGTTGCCCCAGAAATGCTACTGGTAAATGGTGTTTCCACAGGTCATAAATAGGTCTTGTTATCCACAGATTTTTAAGAAAGTGTTGTAGATATCCTTTGTTCATAGACAGCCCCAGATGAATCCATAACTCTCCCTCTTGCTGATATGGATATTTTGAGAGTAAGTGTGGAAAATTTCACCCTTTTGATAGGTCTGAAAACACACAAAACTTCAAACTTACCCTTTCCTTATCAGAGTTTTTTAATTGATGTCATAATTCGTTTCAGCTGGTACTTCTATATAGGGCTGATATATTGTTTAGGCCGAGGTATGAAAGTGGCCCTTTCCCCTCAAAACCATGTCATGAAACTGCCCCTTTTCTTACAGTTGATCGTTCTTGAAGGCACCCTCAAACTATAGTAAAGCATGCTACAAAATGCATCCATGTTATCAGACCTTAAGGGTCATTTCCTGGATATAGTCCTCATGTTTTTATGCTGCCCCCAAAACAGTTCTCCACATCAAGTACTCTGAACTTTGAAGTCTTGCAGGCCAACAATACAGACTTACTGCTTGCCATCTTTCTCATTCAAAAGCTTCCTCTTTCCACTCAGTAGATCATAAATCTAGGCAACAAAAATGTCAAAGAAACTGAAGAACAATTGATATCCTCGATTTTTTGTAAACTTGATCCATCTGTATCTCCTTTCATCATGTTGTGCAAGTTTGGTGTACATTATATTTCAGTGATATCTCTGCTTCATTGGTCATCGAGTGCTATGAAATTTATTTGAGGGTGATCCCTGAAAGAATTTGCAACTCTCACAATGCCATCCCTTTCCTGGTTTGTGATGGATCCCAAGTTTCAGGGTCCATCATCTATGATCTCTCTTATGAACCTAGAGAAATATCTTAGAATTGCAAGCCTTTTGTTGAGATGTCTCTCCCAAACCAAAGACTCGAGTAGTGCATCAGAAAAATTCTTTGGAAATAAAGTTCAGAAATACCCATGCTATCGGAGGGGGTAACATATGGCTCCAACTTGTGGAAAAGTGTCCTCCTTGGGGGCACTTGAGAACCCTATAATCTCCATAATTGTTTCAGCATGTTAAGGTGAAATCAGTGATCCATTTCAACCACCTCAAAATCTCCAATGTACAATGTCCCTTACCTCTGTGGTCAGTGACCATGCAAAATAGAGAAATGATGAATTCTGGGTGATGGTAAGCTCAAAACTCCACCGAATGTGCATTAGTCTGCATGTAGCCAACCTTCAAGGGTGTACCAAAAAATCACTTTCCCTCGCTGCTCTAAGGAAAAAACCTTATTACTTGGCACATATTTTCAAGAAACTAATTTGCTTCTGTGTAGGATCCAATGGTTTCCATGCAGATATGTTTCCATCCTCTCTTAAACAATAGATGATTGGCTCTTTAATTGGCTCAGCATCAAGTATACCCTTCTCAAATATAAGATTACTTCTTTCAACTTTTAAACTTACAGATTCTACATTCTCTGAATTTTTGACAGCTAGATTGGTAAGTGAAACAAAGACTGAAGAGTCACGTCCTTCCTGGCATATCACTGATCCATGAATATCAACCAAAGCATGTATAAGTTCAATGCTAAGTGTAGGTGGACACTCACAGAAGAGGTTTCCCGTATCATCAATCCTCTTCATTTGAGGCTCAACCCTTTCTGGCCCATCATGATGGCTGGAGTCTTTAAAATTTTGTTTCAATTTTACTTCACTAATTCTATTGCAAATGTGCAATTTTTCCGCATTGGATCCAAAAAATACACAGGATTTTGACAAGTACATATGTTCCTGGACAGAGACCAATTTTGTTGGGCAGCCTAGTGACTTGTTTCTTTTTCGGCTTCCAGGGTCATAAAACAGATCCTCGCAACGGTCGTAAGTTGAGAATCCATTTAGGGTTTTCTCATACTTCTGTCCCTGTCCAGACAATCGGCTTTGAAGGGTCTTCATTTAACTTTTTTACACCAGCCACGCCTTCACCCAAATGGTCCCTATATTCCTGTCCACCATCTTTGAAGTCAAAGGCACACAATCTTCTGATATCAGCACAACAACTTGTCATTGTCCTCCGGGATTAGAAAGTCCAAGTTGATCAGCGAATCACCATTAATGCCAAAGGTCTCATCATATGTATATTCTGAAAACATTTCTGCCTCTTCAGAGTTTTGCTTAGAATTATTGGCATAGGGTTGTTTTTTTGGGTCAACAACATATTTTTTCTGGCTAGCATTGCCAACCGCCCCAAATTATGGTCTTCTTTCTTCAGTGGCTTCACAAAACTGTGCTTTCCAAATGCTGTTTTGCTCATAATCATCTTCAAAATCGTGATCACTCTCAAAATTTGTGATGAAAGGTTCCCATATTGAATTATATATGAAAAAATTATCTAGATTACATGATGCTGGTTCAAAACCTTAATTATGTCCACTAATTGCTTCAAAGTCGTGATTTGGGGCATTAGGAATGTCATCATCCAAAGTTTTCATAACTGCACCACATTCTCCTTCCAATTCTTCAAGGGGATTCAGCCCCACAGAGTGTTTCACAACCATGTTATTTCTTCTTCTTTCAAAATCAGAATGATCTGTAGCATATTCTTCAATGGTGGTTTCATCTAGGATGCCATCTTCCTCAAATTTTGGGCAGAGAATTTACTAGAAGAAATTTTGACACCATAGATTAAGGTATCAGCATGAATATCTTCGGGGCCTTGAATGATATTGTTATCATGCAGTTTGTACTTGGAAGTCGATATCTTCATTTCATATGCAGAGGATAGAAAACGATGAATAATTTCACAAAGATGGTCGTATTAGTTACGAGGATTTTGCGTCTATGATGAAAATTGTTAGAAGTCATAAATTTGTTTGTTCATTATCTCATAATATCTACAGGTTAGATCGTTGTTGTGATGGTTCCACTGGTTATTTTTGTTGCTTTGGAGCCACTCACTGGTAGGTTCCATTTGCACCAATGGCTTGCAATCTGAAGAAGAAGAAAAGAATCCCAAAGACGCTCAATGCTTCCAAGAAAGGAGAGGAAACTTTAAAGACAATGAAAGCAACATGCCAAGATTTGGTATCCAGGAGTTGATAGATTGGAGAAAGGAGAAGAGCTGCAATGACACATCATCTTATTAGACCTGCAAAGTATTATATTTTATAACACTCTCTAGAGGAAGTGTATGGTTGTGGCCGTAAAATCATTTTTAATTACTTTGTTTGTGAGGAAGCGTTTCAGAGATGGGATTTCGATTGAATCGTTTGGTAGTAGTGTTCCCAGAAAGAGGCCAACACACCAATTTGCAGCAGAACCAAAGGCGCATGTACCTGTAGTTGTTTGTTAACAATTGTTTGTGTGAATACTTGTAAGAGAACCAATTTTTTTTTCGTTTCATATACATGTCCATATAGCAAGGTGTACCTAAATCTGAAGCAGCGGGCCAAAGACGTCGACATTGTGAGAATGCACTGAAGAGGGATCCATCCCAGATACGGCTTGGATGGAACTCCGAGCAGAAAGATATTGACTGTCATAGTTTTGTTCATGCAAATGGAACCTGTGATCTGTGATGAACTTATGTAATGATAGAGAATTGTCCAAAGAAAGAAAAAACCAGATCTGCGATTATGACACATGCTTTACATGGCAGGTTGAAATGAGGCGAATGAAATGCAAATCAAAGGCAATTTGATGGAAGAGCGTTGTCAAAATCACAGTAGAGATCTATGGAACTAATCTTTGTTAAAGACAGGATATTGAGGTATTTTCTTTTGGTAACTTTTTTCTAAAAAGGATTTATTTTTTACTTTAAGAACAGAGCAACTCTTTGGAGCTTCTTGAGCTTAAATATGTTGTAATTTTCCTTGGTAAATATTTCAAGTCAAAGTCTAGTAAAAGCCAAAGAAGTCAAAGAATTATGTAAAAGTATAAACGTTCAAGTCAAGTCAAGAGAGTTATGCAATTGAGTTTTTAGCCAAGTCTTGTTGAGAATGCACTATTCTAAAAAGTTATAAAAGGGTAATTTATTGAGTCAAATCAAAGGGTTGTACCAGACACCCTGCCTTCAAATTGAAGAAATCTCATGATCTGTTATCTGTTATATGACTAAGATTTAAAAAAAAAAATTCCCCAAAAAAAAAACCATGTGTACTGACAGCCTATAGTCCTCATTACAACCCATCCAAGGGTCTTTTCTTAATATTATCTTTGAACCATTTTCAATTATCCACACAAGCTAATTCTCTCAATGATAGGAAAGGCTAAAAATGCTTTCCATGAGTATCTTAAGTCTTCACAATTTTTTTGATCCACTCTTCTACAGTCTCAGGGTTAGTATACTTCTGCACTACAACCAAACACCACAGATCCTTACCTTGGATAAGACTCCATACACTCTTTGTTTCAGATCCTTACCTTGGATAAGACTCCATACACTCTTTGTTTCCAAAGCTTTGGAGAACCCCAACCCCCTAAAAATATTCTCGTTTTTGAAACTGCCATCACTATTTTATTTTTTTTTATGGATGAAGATACCCGAGTGTCAAAAATATATCATTCTGGCTAGGGATGAGTGTACATTATTATCTTATACAATATGTTTAAGAATGAAACTATTTTTCTGCATATCCTACTAAGGATATGCAATTTGTAGTGTAACAAAATTACCCTGACATGATTTTAGCCTTTGTGTATTGTTACTGTCACCTCCATAACCATGATTGGTTTGAACTTTGAATGCTTTAAAAATATTGTTGATCTTATTTTTTATTGTTTTTTAATTGTATAACATCTTTTTAATGCTCTGATATCATGGTAAATTCATATAACTAACTAACCATGATGGATCTAGGTTGGAGTAAATGGCTTTGATGGATAGGTTGTAGTATTGCTAAACTCATGCATCTTATATTTGAGATTCAAATAATGTAGCATCGTTCAACACATACATCGTATTTGATATTCATGTGTATCCAATTACTATTATGAAGGGATATGGTTTTATACATTCTCATTTGTGTTCATATGGATTCTTAATGACCAAACTACATGTTTTCTTTATTGGTAGTGCACCATATAAATTAATTTTCAATACCAGGAGAAGTTAAGAGAAATGCGAGCTCAACAGGATAAATATAGAGAAGAACTTCTCTGTCGAGAAGAACAGGTGTGGAAACTACAATATCAACATGCCAATGTAAGTCAGTTTCAACATAGTGTTGGTGGCCCATTGGTTGGATACAATGAGAATGCTCATGAACCTCGTGGTCATGGTGGTGCCATTGGAGAAGGTAATCTGGTCTACCCAGGAGTTTATAACTCTTATAGGGACAAAGTGCCATACTATGGTAGTGTTGGACATCCATTCAGCAGAAATCAGGAATATGAAGCAAGGGCACCCTACCCTGGGGTCGAGTGCATGATTCAACCTCACACTTTTACTAAAATGTATCCAATACATTAGTACTCATGGAGACTTTCAGGTTAGGTGCATTCTTTTTATCAATTTTGGGAGTCAGGAAATGCTTCTAGCCGCTACTTGAAGCAGAATGCGTTTTACTGCATCTTTTAATCAATACCCTTGCTAAATTTGTTTCTTGATACAACTTGTTGATCTCTGACTATGTATGTTCTCAACATTTTTAAAAAAAAGTATAACTGCATTATTTCTGTTGTTGAAGATTGTACAGGGTTGTGAAAGGTGTTAATTATGATTGTTTCTCTATATGATAGTCTTATTGATGAACATGTGTGCCTTAAAGGCTAATTTGAGTGTCTTGTCTATACAAACTATGCATATAATTCTTGAATAGAGGTCTTTTTTCATATTTAACTTTGGGATCAAAATGATTGAATTGTGATATTTTGCAGTAGATCTAATTCCTTGCTTGGTATTATTTTGAGGTAATTTTGATTACATAGTCCATTTCAGGTTTCTTTTGAAAGATAAAAGGTTTTTCCACTCAATAATTCAAATTTGATCTGGAGCTAAACTCGGTAAACTTGACCCTCATACTAATGGGACAACGTTGATTATCATTTCAGATAATGTTAGTTGTTGTTGTGAGTGCTTTCTAGCATTTGTTCTGAAATGCTCTTCATTATCAATGGTTCTATTGTATTTGACCTTTATTTTGTGGTTTTCCCTTTCTTATTTCTTTATACAAATGGGTTGTTTATTCAAGTTGCCAAATATGGTTTGGCGGTTGTTTTACAAATTGCTTTAGTGGTATTCTCATGATTACATCTAATGAATGAGGAAGCTAGTTCTAAGCTTAGGATGGGTTCACAGAGCACAAGGACTAGTGGGTAGGGTCTGCTAGGTACACTGAACACTAAGGATTACATGAAAGTCCAAGGCTAGAAAGTAAAAAAACTGAGTTGAAATGACCGTGAAATTATCCTTATATCCCATACTAGAAGGGGCATGCATATGGGGATGATAAAATGGAAGCATCATGATTAGCATGGGTTTTGACTACTATTAGGCCACTTAAGCATATTGATTTCTCAATGCACGATTAGTGTCTTACCATATCTATTTTTTTCCACACACTTAAGATGCTTGTTATTATCAATAAATCTTCAAGGGATTGGTAAGTTGGAAAAAATCAATAGACAAAGAGGAAGGGGGTTCATAAGAATTTTTATTTGCTGGAGGATTATTTTTTATTTTGATTTTGAGATGGCAAAGCCTAGGGCTCAAATCTCACTCCATTCTTATTAGGCATCCCTTGGGAGGTCCGCATTGTCCATTGGGGCTCATAGAAATATCTATTTGTTGGATTATTATTTTTTTTAATTTTGTGAAGGAAAAATTGAGGGTTCAAATTTGGATCCATGCTTATTAGACATCCCTTTGGAGGTGTTCACCATCCACTTATGAATATTAGATTGTTGCAGTTCACATGGTCATGATTTTGTTTATAGTGGACACTTTTAAAATCACCATGCCTATAGGGGCCCTAAGTGCCCACCAGTTCATCTATGTATTCCCTGAATAAAAGGAAGAGGCCCAACCCATAATGACATAAATTCACTGACCATCATTGTTCATGAGGAGGGATTCTTGTGGTTAAAGTTATTCAAGGGTTTTCACCCTTGTATCAAACGTGTTGCACATGATAAAATTCTACAACAACCCATTTTACCATTAGTTGTTCAAGACTAAAGTGACCATTTTCAATGTCAAGTATAAGCTCTGATTGAAACATTGGATGCATCACAGATATGTCATATATACATGTGTTTTTCAGCTGGTCATATAATTGCAAACCTTTGCACAAGTTTTTGCACCATAAAAAAGGTTACACCTTGAAGGATTTGATACTTTTTTGTACTTGATAGATTTGAAGTTAAGATTGAACTAGGCTATTATTAATTTTAATAAGGAGAAGGAGCACATCAGATTTTGTTGCTTTCCCAGTCTCTTTACAAGTGTAAAATAAAAAAAAAATTAAAACTTGGAAATTATCAACTGTTTAATCCACTCCTTGATTTTTCTTTTGTTGTCAACTTGTGTCTATTGCATGCCTTGTATTTTTATGCCGAAGGCATTCTTTTAGGGGAGTTCTCTCTCACGTTTTCATAATCTATCCACATCCTATTAAAGCATGCCACATATTATTGTCAATGTTACCCGTTTTTCCATGCATCAACTTACTGAGATGATAAGAAAGAGGGAATATTCCTCCACCCACGTGCTCTACTTGAGCTTCCACATTTTGATATCATTCGACATGGAAATGTCTGATGAGGATTTTGTATAAGTATCTAATACCAGTTCAACAGGTTCAATTCCTATTAAGAATCGTGTAGGGCTCTTGAGATAGAAGATTGGTTACAATAACCATTTGATAGTTTGTTGGGGATTGAGTTTAACTAGTTCTAGAGTCTATAGATACGAAAAACTGACTGCCTTATGGTTCAAAACTACAAAGGAAGTTGGATGTCGAGCATATATTTATTTGTTTCTCTATAGGATGCATGAGTTTTGGTGCTTGGGTTGAACTTGGAAACTAAACAAGACCGCCTCATATATTTATTGGATACCACTTTTTCTAGTGGTTGTTCCCAACATGTTATCAGCATATGACATCCCATCATACCTATGTAGGTCGGTTGCAATGGTGGTTCACCAAATTGATCTTCTCATATTGTGGGGCAGTTTTCTACTTCTGGATGGTTCCAACATGGTTAATAACCCCTCTATGTGAGTGATGAGTGATTTTCCAAGGGTTCTCCCTAGCTCCATCTATGTATGTGTTCACAATGGATTCTCTTCAATATTATGGGGAAGGTATGATGCATCCTACTCCTAAATGGTTGGCTCAAAGTTGGTTAATAACCCCTGTGATTTTTGAGCAAGGTTAAATTGATGAGGCCCTCTACATGATTGGTACATTTTGTTCTTTGTTGAGGAAGGCACAAAAGCCTACGTTTGTGGGTTTATTCTCATGGATTTGCTTCTGACATTCTAAAGTTCAAATAGTTGGATCAATTCTCATCTATGCATATACGACAGGATGAGTTAAGGTGATATTTAAAGGCTTTTCTTTGAATTTGTAATTATAGGTGCATGCATAATGATTATTGAAAATTTATAGTTGTGTGGATATTGTTATCAAAACAATTTTTTTTTCCTTCCAAATTTTCGAGGTCTTCAAATCAGGTTGTATCTTTATCTTCTTAATAGTCTTTTTAGGTGGTAGGATGCTCCATACATACATAATTACTTCAAGTGGCTTCCCATTATTTCTTTTCATTCCTACATGCTTCAAGATGATTTTCCATCACTGATGCAGGCACACACATGATCTATTATTCAACCAATGAGATGTTTATCTATAAGCTGTAGTAATGGAAAAGTTATGTTGATTTTATGAAATCCTATGATATGCCTTATGGCCAATGGTGATGCTGGAGACTGAACCTTAGAAATTATCCATTGAAAATCCAAACACTAGCG
>SNQJ01S0025104.1:101403-122128 GCA_010110895.2 Picea sitchensis
ATATTTATGCAACATAAACTTTATTACTTTTGTGTTTCTTCTAAAAAGGAAACATAATTGGAAGAAGGAAAGCCATTAGGAATGATATTAACCTTGCCATCCGAATATTTGACATTGATAATGTTTGAAAGTTTCAAGGTGATCCCCATGCGATTACATATCATGAATCCATTGGGCTTGTAGGGTACCTGGAAGGCTTGAAAATAAATCCTATGATTATTTAATTAAAGTATTGTCTTTTGGCAATTACTTAATATGTGTGCATATCGATGTGTCTCCTGGTTGTAGCGGAGGAGGTGATTCCTTGTTAGCTTGGCTTGCCGCTTTTGGATTTTTTTTCTTTTCTGTTGTATTTTTAGTGATAGGTAATTATTTTCTATTGATCCCCAAGAACCACAAAGATGTTTTCCATATCACTTTGACCTTTTTGGTTTTTCCTTTCCTTTTTGGAATTAGGGTTGGGGTTTTCCAAGGACCTTTTCACTTGCTTCCATCCTTGTCTTGAATGTTTCTCTTTTTGTAAAACCTAGGTTTTTGGGCAATGATTTTGGAAATTCCCATATTCGTGGCAGCCGCGACACTTAAACGACAGTTTCTCATAGTACAATTTTTTATAATGCTTCCATTTCTCGATAGTTAACTTGATTTCTTCAGGAAGACCATCTTCCAGGTGGACTTCTACACAGATATAAGCACAAGAATCCTGACCTTTTGGTTCATCTTTGTTAATAAATCTTTCAAGCCTATTACCTATAGTTTGCAGGAATGAAGGGTTCAAACAATGGATTGATAGGTTAGGTAGGCATACCCAAACCAGAATCGCCTTTGGGACATCCACTGCACGGTTGAAATCATGGGTCCATCGTTTTAATTAGATCCCTTGTGGTGTGATGAAGTAAGGCCCTCTCCTAAAAATCAAGTCCTGATCCTCTTTAGAGATGAATTCAAACAAGCAGAAGCCTCTTCTGATTGCATAGTAGGTGACACTATTTGAGATCAACGGTCTCCAATTTTTTTGAATCCAGTTATCATCTATTCGAGGAGAGGGACAAAGCCCTATGAATTTTCTGACTAAAGCCTGGTCTTCCAAAGGGATGACCATACTCATGAGTTGGTCCGGAGGTAAATTGATAATTGGAACATATTCTAGCTTTCTAATGACTTTTGGCATAGCTCCGCCTACTTTTTTCTTCCCTTGAGCATTTACTAATCTTCTAAATGCTTCTTTATTGGTGGAGGGTAGAGGGGGAAGCGACGAATCACCACCTCCAGCAGATCTCATTGAAAAACAAATCCATATGTTGACCCTAGAAGGGTTGGTATCTGGAGAGATGAAGCCCCTTGGGCACCAGGGATTCAACCCTCATGAACGTTGAGTTGTTGTGGACGAGGCTGTGAGAACTATATATTATTAAAAGGTTTCTATATTGACTACTCATAAACCATCCAAAAAAAAACACCTCCTTTGTTTGGGAAATATAATAACTTACATTCACTTTGGCATTCCCTTTCCCCTGCTTCATAGGTATGCTAGTTATTTTTTAACATGCTTTGTGTTGACTGCCTCTCTATTTCACACCTTTTGTTTTTGGTAATATGATTTTTTAATTATTAATTCATTATTATCAATTATGGAAATATATCCCCTCACAAAATATAAAGAAAAAGTTGTGAATGATTTGGTTCATGTAGTACAACTAAAATTCATGGAAATATATTCCTATGAGGAAAAATAAAAAGTTATGAATGGTTGTCCATGTAGTTAAAATTCAAAATTGCTCTATGCCACTGTTGTTGATGTGAACTTTGCAAATCCATGTAGTTACAATTCAAAATTGTTCTATGCCACTGTTGTTATTCAGTGCAATGTATCTTTTGGCTATGTTCACTGCCATCTAGTGGCTATTAGTGAACTCTCCAACTTGTGGCTATCATTTGTTAATTATTTTTTTGAAGTGCTTTTGTTATAGGTGAATCCTCTTGCGGATAAGTAGATCCCCTCTTGGTCTCTAGACTCCTAAGGCCAAGATAGAAAAGTGCTTAACATGGACACTGACATCCTTTTAGTTTTAATTAGGCTAATATACGAAGGAGAAGAAGAAAGATATGTACCTTATTAATGACGTTTGTCCTTGCAAATTCCAGGCTGAGCTTTGATCCTGAGCTCCTTGATAGGTCTTGTAGAATTATGCAGGAGCATCGCCAACAACAAGCAAGTGCACAGGCGGAAGACAGCTGGGACAAGCGCCAGTGCATTTCAGCACATTGCAAAAGTGTTTTGAGATGTTTTGAAATAAATGTGCGGATGTTAACAAAATAATTAAGAGGAGGTGCGCTTATAGATTGTAAATAGATCATGAGCGATTCCCTCTCATCTGTAGTAGGTAGAGACATTTATGTGTACTAAATGTAACCAAGTAGCTTTAAATTGCGGATTAGACAGTTTTAGGAGCTGGAGGGAAAACTGATATAGACACCCTCACTTGTATCATTTTGTATCATGAGGAGGATTTATTATTCCCAATTGTATGAGAAGAATAACATTCAGCTATTGTGAGAGAAAGAGCAGAGAGTTGTATTTGAGACCACCCATGGACAGAAGTCCTGAATTAATACATGAAGCTTTGATTCAGAATTATGGTGTTGTGATATTCTCTATGTATGCATGTTGAATGCTATGCTTATAGTTATTTTACTCTTTCTATTATACATCTACTATTACGCTATGTATGAATTATTTCTCGTTGAATGTTTGAAATCTGAGAGAGGAAGAGTAAGGAATGAGTTTCAATTGTTTCTCTATCTAAGAAAGAATTTCTGCAAGGAGTGCAGTGCAGTCGTCCGCAAGGAGTGCGTTGACAAGGGTTTAGAGTTTCATCTCTGAAAACTCAGGAGAGATAATGCTATTCTCACTCCCGCAGAAGTGCAGGTTGAGCACAATAGTTGTGCAAGGTGTGCGCGTGCTGGTTGTAAGTTTATAACTTATCAACCAAGGAAAGAATTGAAGGATTGTTATTGCAAGGAGAGTGCGCAAAGTCGAAGAATTCAAATAATTGGAAGTATTTGAAGGGTTGCCACAAGGAGTGTGTGTAGGAGTCTTCTTGAAGACTCAAGTTGTGGAGAAATCTCAGGAGGGTTAATACCTTGAAGCGTCCAAAGGGAGATGCTGCAAAGTTACTTTATAGGTAGATAAGTTCTAGTGAAGGAATAGCTTGTTCAATTTGGGGGAGTTGTCAGGGAGGAAATGGATGATCAGAATTCTCCGTGGAGAATTCACGAAGTCCCAAGAGCCGTCAGATCTTGCAGAGGATAAAGGAGAGTTACGGCGAGTGTTTTCTAAAGTGTAAAGCTTAGGAAATATGGGGCTATTATATCTCTCGTGAAATCTCATTTCAGAATTCGAGAGTTGAAAGGGCAGAAGAATCTGTGTCAAATATTGTAGACAGTGGAGAGTGGATAGGTAGCGTACTTGTCGACATAGAGGTCGAACCTTTGTTGACCATTTCGGAGTTTCGTGAGTTGGAGAACCAAAAGCCTTGTAGCAAGATTCGCGAGATTGCGAAGTGCGAAGCCCCGAAGGGGTGAAAAGATTTGTGTGGGACCAGATATTGGTGAAGCATGTCGGAACTCGACATTTCGACATTTCGGAGGATAAGAATTTGGGATTTCGTTTCTGAGATTCCCAAAATTACGAAAAGAGATACTGTCATGGGAGAGGACGCGACAAGAATTTCGGTGCATCGAAATTTTGGGTTTCAGAAGGAGAAGAGTTGAGAGACTTAGAAGGAGAAGTCGCAAAGTCACGAACTCCAAAGTTCCGAAATCGCGGGAAAGACGACCACATTGTTTTGTGAGAGGGAGATTGGAATTGATGCTTCGTGTTTGATCGCATGGGCTCAATTCATAAGGACCTGTGAAGAAGCACCATTTTATGTGCGTGGGATTCCCTGAAGAGGAATCAAAGAGTCAATCCGACTCAAGGGCAGGAATTAGAACAATCCTGTAGAGGACCTTGACTCGAGGGTTGGGGGTCTGCACCAGTGTTGGTACTAGATCCCAGAAATATTTCTTTTCTTTCTCTAGCAGGGAAAAGAAAGATTTTCCATGCCATTGAGAAGAAGAGACAGACAAACACCCAATCCACTAGAGGAAAGGGAAATTCCAAGAAGAAGGGGAAAGCAAGTGTCTGAGATAGCTGTAGAAAGAGAGATGCATGACCTATGCACCAGACTCGAGGACATGGAGACAGCACAGAGGTGCACACCTAGTGTTGGAGATGTCAGTGAATCTGAAAGTGAAGATGAAGTTGGACATGAAAGAGAATAAGTTGCAGCAAATGAACGCCTACTTAGGGTTGTTGCAAGGATGGGTGCTAGAGAAAAAATGGACATTCCATTATATGAGGGAAACCTGGATGTTGAAGAGCTTCTAGACTGGATTAGAGCTCTAGACACATATTTTGACTATGAAGATGTCGAGGAAGACAAGAAGGCCAAACATGTTGTCACAAGATTGAAAGGACATGCAACGTTGTGGTGGGATGAACTACAAGCTGACAGACGCTGCAAGGATAAGAAAAAAATCAAGAGTTGGGATAGAATGATTGCAAAGATGAAAGCCAAATTCATACCCAAGGATTACCAAATCACTCTGTTTTGAAGAATGAAGAATTTGAGACAAAAGATGATGTCAGTGAAGGAGTACACTGAAGAGTTCTGCAGGCTGAACATCAGGGTAGGTCATCGGGAAAGTGATGATGAAAAGGTTTCCAGGTATATGAATGGTATGAGATATGACATTCAGGATGAGATGAGCATGATGATAATTCAGAACATAGAAGATGCTTATCAGATGGCTCTGAAGGCTGAAGAGAAGTTGAGCAGAAAGAAAAGTCAAAGGGGCTGAGGTAGAAGTCATCCCAGAGGCAAAACAATTGTCCAAGATAGGAATCAGAAGCCTAGGGAAGAGTGGATGAAACCTTGGCCTCAAACTAAGAGAGGTGGAAGCTCATAGAGAGGGCAGTATTCCAAATAGAGAGGATAATATGCTGATAATAACACCTTTCCTCGTGCTAGAGGAAGAGGAAGAGGGAGAGGTGGAGTAGTAAAATGCTTCACATGCGGAAAGAATGGACACAAGTCTTATGAATGTCCAGATAAGAAGAAAGAAGGTGGTGAGACTCACATTTATGAAGCACAAAGGTGAAATATTGAAGTAGAGGATGATGAAGGAAAATGATCACTGATGATGCCGAAGGTTCTCTTAACACCAAAAAAGGAGGCAGAGAATCCAGTGAAAAGGAACAATATTTTTCGGACTGCTTGCAAGAACAAAGACAGGGTATGCAAAGTCATCCTGGACAGTGGTAGCATAGACAATCTCATTTCTACAGAGATGGTAGAAAAGTTGGAGCTGGAGACTATTGAACATCCAAGTCCATACAAAATTTCATGGCTACAAAAACGATATCAGGTAAATGTCACTAAACAATGTTTAGTTGAACTTAAAATAGGAGGATATAACGATAAGATATTGTGTGATGTCATTCCCATGAATTTTTGTCATCTATTGTTGGGTAGACCGTGGAAATATGATAGGAATGTGGTTCATGATGGGAGGAAGAACACATACACCCTAGAAAAGAATGGGAGAACTCACATGTTATTGTTGATTAAGGACAAAGAGGCGAAACCTGAAGTAAGAAACATTGTACTTCTCATGAGTGGGAAGGAACTTCTTAAGGAGGTTAAGAAGAAGGAAGACCCACAATTCATTGTGGTCAGGAAACCTAGAATTGTTTTGACCAACACAAGAGTGGATGATTTACCAGAAGAATTTCAAAAGCTACTAGAGGAATTTGTTGACATAGTAGTGGATGAACTGCCTCGTTCGTTGCCACCTATCAGAAGTATAAGTCACCACATTGATCTCATACCTGGAGCTAGTTTACCAAACAAGGCAGTGTACATATTGATGCCACAGGAGAATGAAGAGGTCAAAAGACTGGTCCAGGATTTAATAGACAAAGGGTTGGTTAGAGAAAGCTTGAGTCCATGTGCTATTTTGACAGTGCTTAGTCCAAAGAAAGATGGAGGCTGGAGGATGTGTATTGACTTGAGAGTGATCAACAAGATTACCATCAGATACATATTTCCATTTCCAATGATGGATGATTTGATGGATTGCTTGAGTGGAGCAAGACTCTTTTCAAAGATTGATTTGAAAAGTGGTTATCATCAGATTCATATGAGATAAGGTGACAAATGGAAGACAACATTCAAGACCAATGGAGGGTTGTATGAATGGCTTGTTATGTCGTTTGGATTAACAAACATGCCAAGTACCTTCACGAGATTGATGAATGAAGTCCTGAATGATTTCATTGGAAAATTTGTCATTGTGTATCTTGATGACATACTGATTTTTAGTAAAATAGAGGCAGAGAATCTGAAACACTTGGCTACAGTGATGCAGAGGTTGCAACAAGAGAAGTTGCTGATAAATATGAAGAAATCCTCATTCATAAAGACAGAGCTCATTTATTTAGGGTTTTTTATTTCTATAGACAAGTTGAGGATGGATCTAGATAAAATGGAGGTGACTAAGAATTGGCCATCACCAAAGAGTATCTTTGAAGTTTGAAGTTTTCATGGATTGGCTAGTTTCTACAGAAAATTCATCAAGAATTTTAGTGGAATTAGTGCACCGATGATGAACATAGTGAAGAAAAGACATAAATCTTTCCACTGGACAGAAGACACAGAGAAAAGCTTCAATTTGTTGAAAAGGAAAATCACGGAACAACCAATTTTGGTGTTGCTGGATTTCAAAAAGACATTTCAAGTAAAATGTGATGCAAGTGGATTTGCAATAGGGGCAGTCTTTAGCCAAGAAGACAGACCGATAGCATACTTCAGCGAGAAGTTGAACGAAGCCAAAATAAAATACTCCACGTATGACAAGGAGTTCTATGCTATTATTCAGGCATTGAAGAAATCTAGACACTATTTGATTCCTAAGGAGGTTGTCTTATACAGTGATAGTCATGCTTTACAATTTGTAACTCAGCAGGATAAGTTGAATCAAAGACATGTTAAATGGGTTGAATACATGAAGAACTTTACTTTTGTAATCAAGCATATTTCTGGAACTGCTAACAAAGTTGTTGATGCTTTGAGTAGGAAATGTTTACTGGTGCAGGAGTTTAGAGTCAAAACTTTGGGTTTTGATAACCTCACGAATATGTACAGGGATGATCCAAATTTTAAGAAGGTGTATGAAGTAGTTGAGAAGAGAAGTCAATGGACATAATACATGATCCAGGAAGGATTACTGTTTAAGGGTAATCAACTTTGTATTCCAAAATTCTCCATGAGGGAGAATTTGCTGAAGGAGAAACACAGTGGAGGATTAGTCGGGCATTTCGGTCATTGCAAGATGTTCTCAAAGTTAAATAAGTCATATTTTTTGCCAAGAATGAGCGCAGACGTCAAAATATTTGTGGACAAATGTAGAATTTGCTAGCATTCAAAAGGAAAGAGGCAGAATGCAGGCTTATATCAAATGCTACCCATACCTAAGAGGTCGTGGGATGCAATAAGCATGGACTTCATATTGGGGCTGCTAAGAACACAAAGAGGGTTCGATTCAATCTTTGTGGTGGTGGACCAATTTTCTAAGATGGCACATTTTAAACCATGTCAGAAAACTAGTGACACAACTCACATTGCGGATCTGTTTTTCAAAGAAGTTGTTAGACTTCACGGCTTACCAAGGAGCATAGTTTCGAATCATGACACGAGGTTCATGGGACACATATGGAGAACCTTATGGAAAAATATGAGAACAAACTTGTCATTCAGTTCATCTTATCATCCTTAGATGGATGGACAAACAGAAGTTGTAAATAGGAGTTTGGGAGACTTGCCGAGGAGTTTGGTGACTGAACATTATAGTCAGTGGGACAACATTCTGCCATAGGCGGAATTTGCTTATAATGATTCAATCAGTAGAAGCACAGGGAAGAGTCCATTCCAAATTGTTTATGGGATGTAGCCAAGGGGAGTTTTTGAATTGAGAGATTCAGAATAGACTACGACTAGAAGTGTTAGTGCAGAGGATTTCACAGAAGCGATGAAGGAGCTTCATAGCCAAGTTAGGGAGCGATTGAAAAACTCGAGCCAAGAGTATAAGAGAAGAGCAGATCAACACAAGAGAGAACTTCAGTTCAAAGTTGGTGATTTGATCCTTGCACACTTGAGGAAGAAAAGGTTCCCAAGGGGGACATATAATAAATTGAAAATGAAAAAAATTGGACCGTGCCAGATCATAAGGAAATTTGGGGCAAATGCTTATGAGATTGAATTACCCGATGGGATAATAATTTCTCCAATATTCAATGTCTCAAATTTGTACCCTTATAGAGCTAAAGAAGCAGAAGAAGACAATGAACAACTAGAGGTTCAGTGGACTAAACAGATGCCAGTTGTAGAGAAACCACAAATGGAAAGCATACTTGAAAAAAGAGTTAGTAAGAGGACTAGGAGAAAGGAATATTTTGAATACCTGGTCAAGTGGAAGGGACATCTAGTTGAAGATGCCAGTTGGGAGAATGAAACAGAGATTCAAAACATGGACAGACCGTGTGAGAGCTCATGGATAGGAGCCCATGAAAATTTTCAAGCGAGGGAGTATGATGCAGGAGCATCACCAACAACAAGCAAGCGTGGAGGCGGAAGACAACTAGGACAAGTGAAAGTGCATTTGAACATGCTGCAAAAGTGTTTTGATATGTTTTGAAATAAATGTGTGGATGTTAATGAAATAATTAAGAGGAGGCACGCTTGTAGATTGTAAACATATCATGAGCGATTCGCTCTCATCTATATTAGGTAGAGACATTTATGTGTAGTAAATGTAAGCAGGTAGCTTTAAATTGCGGATTAGATAGTTTTAGGAGCTGAAGGGAAAACATATATAGACACTCTCACTTGTATCATTTTGTATCATGAGGAGGATTTATTATTCCCAATTGTATGAGAAGAATAACATTCAGCTATCGCGTGAGAAAGAGTAGAGAGTTGTATTTGAAACCACCCATGTACAGAAGTCCTGAATTAATACATGAAGCTTTGATTCAGACTTATGGTGTTGTGGTATTCTTTGTGTATGCATGTTGAATGCTATGCTTATAGTTATTTTACTCTTTCTGTTGTGCATCTGCTGTTACACTATGTATGAATGATTTCTTGTTGAATGTTTGAAATCTGAGAGAGGAAGAGTAAGAAATGAGTTTCAATTGTTTCTCTATCTGAGCAAGAATTCATGCGAGGAGTGCAGTGAAGTCATCCGCAAAGAGTGCATTGACAAGGGTTCAATGTTTCATCTCTGAAAGATCAGGAGAGATAATGTTATTCTCACTCCCGCAAAAGTGCAGGTTGAGCACATCAGTTGTGGAAGGTGTGCACAGGTTGGTTGTAAGTTTAGAACTTATCAACCAAGGAAAGAATTGAAGGACTGGTATTGCAAGGAGAGTGCGCAGAGTCAAAGAATTCAAATACTTGGAAGTATTTGAAAGGTTTCCGCAAGGAGTGCGTCAAGGAGTCTTATTGAAGACTTGAGTTGTGGAGAAATCTCAGGAGGGTTAATACCTTGACGCGTCCAAAGGGAGATGTTGCAAAGTTACTTTACAGGAAGATACATTCTAGCGAAGGAATAGCTTGTTCAATTTGGGGTAGTTGTCAGGGAGGAAACAGACGGTCAAAATTCTCCGTGGAGAATTCGTGAAGTCCCAAGAGTCGTCAGAGCTTGCAGAGGAGCAAGGAGAGTTACGAAGAGTGTTTTCTAAAGTGTAAATCTTAGGAGAGATGGGGTTGTTAGATCTCTCGTGAACACTCATTTCAAAATTCAAGAGTTGAAAGGGAAGAAGAATCTGTGTCAAAGATTGTAGACAATGGAGAGTGGATAGGTGGCGTACTTGTCGACATGGAGGTTGAACCTTTGTTGACCATTTTGGGGTTTCGTGAGTTGGAGAACCAAAAGCCTTGTAGCGATATTCATGAGATCATGAAGTGCGAAGCCCTAAAGGGGAGAAAAGATTTGTGTGGGGCCAGCTATTGGTGAAGCGTGTCAGAACTCGACATTTCGACATTTTGGAGGATAAGAGTTCAGGATTTCATTTTTGAGATTCCTGAAATTATGAAACATGATACTGTCATGGGAGAGGACGTGACAAGCATTTCGGCACATAAGAAGTTCAGGTTTCGGAAGTAAAAGAGTTGAGAGACTCGGAAGGAGAAGTCGTGAAGTCGTGAACTCTGAAGTTCTGAAATCGCGGGAAATACGACCACATTGTTTGGTTAGAGGGAGATTGGAATTGATTCTTCGTGTTTGATCACGTGGGTTCAATTCATAAGGACCTGTGGAGAAGCATCATTTTATATGCATGGGATTCCCCGAAGAGGAATCAAAGAGTCAATCCGACTCAAGGGTAGGAATTAGAACAATCCTGTAGTGGACCTTGACCCGAGGGTTGGGGGTTTGCACCATAGAAAAAAAAAAGATACAATGGATTTCCTATTCTTCTGATATTAGCTCAAACATAGATCTATCTACTGAAGACAAACTCGTGTGGAACAAATATAAGTTTGAAAGAAACAGGCCAAGCATTGATATATTGATAAGAACAAGTAAAAGTACATACTATCCTTTGATGAAGGTGCAACAACTTCTTCCAGTTATCGTTCTCCAACCCCTTTGATAATGTGATCTACACTAATTATTCTTCAATGGCATCTCACTTATGAGATCATAAGTTTTATATCTCCAATATTTTCTCTTAATACCACTTATAGGATCATAAGTTTGGTATCAATCTCTAGTGTCCCTTTCACCATGAGAAGGACTTCTTATATAAGATTGGAGAGGCCCAACCACTTTATATATATTTGGGATAAGTTGAGGATTCCTCTCCCTCAATTTTGGATCTTGCCTAATATCATGCCTTGTCCTTCTATTTGAATCCAAACACCTTCAGAAATTGAGGGGATTCTTCCCTGTTTTAGCTCAACAAACCAAAAATCCGCTCAGAAAAGGTAGTGCTCCCCCAAAAGGGTACATAGAGCATTTGAATGCTCCCCCAAAGAGGCCTGGGGAGCACTAGAGCTCCCTAATAGTGGGTAAAGGAGAAATTCCCTCCAAAATCCATTTTTGAGTGTTTTTTCCAGTGGAAAAAGGCTTGTACTCCTTGTCAACTAATTTCTCTTCTTCAAAACTAGTCTTTGAGGTGTATTAAGTGTCCTTATGATGTTGTTTGAGGAATGGCATAGGCAATATGGATGATGTTTTTAACACTTGCAACACTTGTGGTCAAGATGCGACACTTGAAGACAAGATGCAACACTTACAACACTTGTAATGATGACACTTGCGATAGTATTGAAGTGAGTAATTTTGATGTGTAACAGATTTCCCTCCAAAGTGCAAAGTTAGAAGACAATGATGACTAAAGTACTTTGTATACTTTTTCTAGAAAGAGTTTAGATGCAGAGAGGATGGAAAAATCTACACACAACCATCAAACAAATATTATGACATGTTTCAAACCCAAGGCAGGCATACCTATGCTTGAGTGATAAAGACTTTTTAGGTATGGCCGCCATAAAATACATTGCGGATCCATAATTATATTGACAAAATGGTATATCCACTAAATATACAATGTGGATATATAATCCTATGACCTAAACTAATCGTAGCCATGAACAATACACGGTGGATCTATGAGATGACAAGACATAGCCACGACCAATACAAAGTGGATCTATGTAACAATATATGTTTCATAGTTCAAAAGAAAACTCCTTTGCAACCTAGGAAAAGTATAGATAAGAGTGAAAACTCAACCTAGGTTCTTCTTACTGATCTCGATGTAGTACAAATCTAACCATGTGAATAGATGTCCTGATGTCGAACATGGCATAAAACACTTGATTACCGGTCAATGAGGTAAACTGTTAAGAAGTGCAAGGGAGATCACCAGTGATGTCAATGATTCCAAAGGTACTATAGTACATTCCAATGAATGTGAATAGATGAGTTTAAGTTGAGCATTTGTGGAATCATCCGATCAGAGGTCAATGATCTAAACCCACTGTCGGACATGAGGAGGCTTGCCATTGAGGCATGCAGGTCTGAAGGTACTAACTGGTTTCTATGTCTAGTTCCTAGATAATGTGTTGAAGTCGACAAGAATAGACTCGTCGAAGGAGGGACTTGATGTATCCCTCATCAATGACATGAAACAGACACATAGATGTATTTGGTAGATCAAATGAACATGGACTGACATGGGTATTGAAACAAGATATTTTTTATGGCTGACTCTCAAGGCAAATACTTCCCTTGAGCATTGAGGCACAATAATAGAAACTTGACATGGACCAAAACTTGATGATGCAGTGGATGATGTGACTTTCATCAGGAGACCCAAAGGAGTATAATAAGCTCAGAAGATTGGCTCAGTGCAGAGGTTAAGTATATTAAAATGCATTCAAAGACAAAGTGTCGTGTTCAAGAGTGACCGTAAGAGCTACTATTAGTGTTCTCAAAAACTGCTTGGCTTGCTTCTTTCAATTTTTCCCCCATCCAGATAGATGAGTACCTCTTGTTAATTTAAAGAGCTCAAGGAGGGTAACACATGCTCGATATAACTCACCTTTGGTAAGTTCCTCTTCCTTTGTTTAACTAACTGGAAGAAGTAAGTGTTCGGTCCCATATGGGCCCTTCAATGTATGATTGTTTAATGAGTCAGAAAAAGTAAATTAAGTTGTTTTTTCATATTTAGAGAGTATGAAAATGAGTTAAAGACGACTCCAATGTGGTCCTTTTTCGTAATATTAGTCTCGCGAGGCCGAAAAAGAGATAAACTACAACTTGAAAGACAACCTTTCAAACCTTTTAGTGAGTGGGAAAGGAAGTAATATCACTCGGCAATCTTTTCATGTTTAGAGAGTCTGAAAAGAGATTAAGGATGACTCCAAGGGGTTCTTTTTTCGTATATCCATACGAGCCCAAAAAAGAGATAAAGGGTTGCTCAGTTGCATTCTCATGTATTTACGAGCACACGAAAAAACAAATTCTAAGCTCGGTATGCCCCCTGCTTGAAATATAGTGTCTTAACTCCAGAATGATCATCAAAGGCTTGAGACATGCCCTGCAAGCTTCAATTCATTCACCGACGTTGAGGTTGTCACCAATTTATCTAATAGATGGAGAAAAAGGATAAGGGTGGATGAAAAGAAGGTTCAAGAGAAGTGACTCTTTCATTTTTTAATGAGCTTGACACAAGAAAAGAACTATGCTCAGGGTTCCGAGTTCAATCCCCACATTTCTATCTCATTTTTTAATGAGCTTGCTACATAGAGGAAAACTATGCTCGAAGCTTTTGTTTAATTTTTTAACGAGCTTGCTACAAAGAAGTGAAACTGTGCTCGTGAACTTTGTTTCATTTTTTAATGAGATTTCCACAAAGAAGAGAAACTATGCTTGTGGACTCTCCTTGATCATGGCTTCCAAGAGAATAATTCTCTAGAAGGACACCATGTCAAGGGACAAAACTCTATCATGGATTCGAATAAGAAAATGACTGGATGGAAGAAAATCACTCTAGAAGGAATACATGTCAAGGGTCACGACATGGGTAAGGTGATTAGGCTCCAATAGCCCTACCGAAGATATCACCATGTCAACTATCGGATCTAAATCATTAGAAGTTGAAGGCATGGGAGACAACGAAAAATCAACATCATGAGGGAAGAAAGAGTGTATATCTTCCCAAATTTCTTCATGATGGGGAAGACAAGAGGATCGATGATGGTTATGATCCTGAGGTAGCTTGTCAATGCTCAACATTTCCATAACAGATTCATGAGAAGGAAAAATTGGGGAAATGTAGTCGATTGCAGATGACAAGGAATTTAACCACGATGGCATCGAGGAACTCTCAGGTGCCAAGAGATGTTTGTCATCCGAGGAAGGAGAGGTGGATTGAATAGAAAATTATGAGGTTTTAGCTGGACTAAGTGGCATGGTGTCATCTAGTGCATCGAATTTCAAAGGACTAAGTACAATCCAAGGGTCAGATGATTCGAAAGATTGATAAGTCATGGTCGAAATCATATCAACGGTGGAAATATGATGTGTAGTCGGTGGAAGTGGTGTAGGGAAGGTACCCATAAGGCTAGAATCTTTCAACAAGACAACACCAATGCTTTCATATGTGATCTTGTGATCTCCCAAGAATGGAATATTGTTGGTAGCGGGAGTGTGAGCGTCAAGTGTACAGAAATCTAACTAATTGACAGTGACAAATTTTCCCTGATGAGGGAATTGTACGCATCAAAACACCGATGAGCTAATGACATTCATAGCACCAAACAAAATTATTCCAAGTAATAAGTTGTAGTCGAGGGGAGAATCGACGACCTCGACATGAACAATGACGGTTTTGTTGCCCAACTAGACAGGCAGGGACTGTAAAATCCCATGGGGATGAAAAACTCATCCATCGAATGTGCATAACATCATTGGGGATTTGTTAAGTGTGGGTGATTTTAAACTTTTCCAACATGCTAAAGACATAACACAAGTAGAGGCTCCATCATTCAATATGGTTCGGTGAATTTGTTGATTGTGAACGACAACATCAATTTGGAAAGCAAGTTGGTGGGAGAGTCGATATGTATAATTGTCAAGGTTAAACATGATATGGTTGGACGACTCAGGATCAACAATGCCAATAGTAGCCAAGAGAGTTCTACGTTGACTGGGGTAGTGCTGTAGAACTTCTAACACAGACATAGCACACAGTCCTTGAGCCAAATCTTCAACAATGTTGTAGTTCTGGGTGACACGTGAAATAGGATTAAAGGTAGATTTACAGATAGTTCTCTTAGAATGGCGTAAGATAGAGTTGAACGTAGGTTTCTCAATCTGAAGTGATCCAGATGGAGGATTAACTGATGGAGGACTAACGGAGTACGATGATGGATCCGGTAAAGTATCGATATTGTTAGTGAATTTTCCTTTGTCAGGTTTAACTAGTGTTTCATACATCTTATAGCGAGTGGTCAAATTAATCCCATTAAACATATAAATATGGGCACTTGTCAAGGCCTCATCACGAGGATGGATAGAAATGCCCCCAGGAGAGGGCATTTGAGCAACCATCGATTGTTGCTATGGAAAAGGCTGAGTAAGCATAGCAGGTTGTGAATTTCCCTCGAAACATTTGGCCACTCCATCGTGATGTGGACAATCTCAAGTGTAGTGATATTCACCACAAATGATACACGAGAATTTCAGTTTCCGCTATGTTTTCTTTTCGGTAGCAGGTGTTTGACCATGATTTTTCGGTTGTTCATTGTTATTAGTAATTTTTATTTTTTTTCCTTCTTCTTAGCTCTGGGTTGTTGTGAAGGGGAATATTGAACTGCATTCACCTTAGAGATCTGAGTTTAGGGGGAGGTAGAGGAGAGTGTGGTTGAATGGGAAGTAGATTGAGTTTTGACGGAACCGATAACACCGTCCGCATGAGATGAGGATGACGGCTTCGATGCGTCAGCATTATCTTGAGCAACATTTGGAAGCAATTCATACAAAGTACCATATTGTGAATAAACCAAATCTAAGTACTGATCTTGAGCAATGGTTTCTTCCTTGGTGACTACGCCACCTATAGCGACATCATGAGCGATTGAGGGTAAAAGTGATTTAGTAAACCACTCTGCCAATAATTGGTCAGGAATAATTTCTTTGATCATCCTTCATCATTGTCTCCAATCATGAATATGGTCAGAGATATGCACGGAGTTAGTTTGACGAAGGGAGATCAAGAGTTTAGTACCCGTCTCGTAGAGAATAGTTAGTTTAAAGTGCATGAGAAAAGACATAGAAAGGGAGTTGAAATCATAAAAAGAAGCACATGGTAGTTCAATAAACCACTTTGTTGCAGATCCCATAAGTGTTCACTGGAAAAGAGAGAAACGTATAGAATCATCCATAAGGGAGTTTGATGAACACCACAAATGGAAAGTCATCACATGGTTATTTGGATCTTCTCCAGGTTTTTCGTCAAATTTTGGAATATCAGAATGAAGTTTAGTTGGAATAACTGGCCAAACCGGGAGTGAAAAACAAGATCATTGGTTAACCGAGACAAGTCCGGGAGATCCAAAGTTGCAAGGAAAGGTAGTTTTCAGTTAATTTTCGGATGATATTGGTGTGGCATAGGAACACCAGTAGGACAATAAACTATGTTAGGTGGATAATTGTAACCAGTAGGTCCTCCTACATATGGTTGTTTCTGACTAGGATAAGCAAGATTCGATGATGGCTGAGAAACATTTGCATAACCTGGTGGGTTCTGAGCATTATAAGTTGGGTGATTTGCTTGCCCATAAGGAGGATAAACATTTTTCCATTTAGGAGGGTAAGAAGTAGATTGTATAGGCGTATACACATTAGACTCATGGGGAGGATAAAGTTGTTGTCCTTGGGGACTCCAAGTGGTGTTTTGGATGCTGCCTTGATAAGGTTGTCCATAAGATGGTCTAGAAGGAACAATATTTGATACTCCTCTTTGTGGGTTATGATATGAGTGCCTCCCAACATGGGGTTCGGTAAATTTTCCTCCTGAAGATACTTCCCAAGATTTTGAAGGGTTTCCATCAAATGAAGTTTTCCCCCTGCCAGTAGTGGATTAACGGTCAGGATATGACTGGCAAAGAGAGGTTGCCCTCTGGGAAGAACATGAAAAGGGGGTTTTCCCCTGGGAGGGGTAGGCCCGCCATAGAATGGTGGTCTTCCAGGAGGGATAGCTATGCTATATGGTGGTTTACCTCCAGTTGGTTGTATTTGGTTGGCAAGGGTCTGCATTCTCTGGTGTAATGATGTCCCGGAAAGATCGTGCGGAACATGTGGAGTTGTAGAGTGAAAGTTTGCAAAAGTGGGGGTAGGGATTGAAGTGCCTTGGGAATGAGTAGAGGTGATGAGTCTAGCATTAGGATGGACTTATTCTGACGTAACAGTAGGGTTAATGACCTGATCAATGGGGTGATTCATAGTTTGACCAGATGGTCCTATTTCAATAGGAGGGTCATGAGGATGAAATGGTTGTTGAGTGGATTCAAAATGCTGATAGAGATCGCATCCTGATGAAGTCCTCAATAAAGAAAGAGAAGGTGTGGGATTTGTATCTACTACAGTGGTAGGATGAATATGAGTCCTATACTATTCACCAAAGATTGGTTCTGTGGATCCCATATATGTTTCGGTAAAATCTCTCTCATGTAACTGTGGGACCTCTTCGTCTATGACGTTTCCAAGGGAGTATAAATGAAGTAAATGTGGTTCGAGAAGGGTTATCGACACAGATGTAGTGTGAGAAGTGGGATTATCAACCGTAACCAAAGTGCCTTCTGGATTGTCTAACGGAGGAGTAACAACACTCCCTTCGTTAGATTGATTTTCTACCTCTCCACAGTAGTTGTCTTCTAGAGGGTTAGGAGGTAAGGGTTGGTATCCTTTCAGAGGCAGCCCTTGCATACCTTTATCGTCTATAGGCTCAATATTGGAAAATAACATAACACACTGAAAATCTAGGGCCAACTAATGAAAATAAACAACATACGCTAATAAGATCTAGGAATCAAAACCAAGAAAACAAAACCTTCTCTCGATGATCATACTAGTTGGTGATGAAATCCAACGTCGCCTGATCAAGTGAAGAAGGGCCTAGGATATGGTGGAATAGTTACACTGGCGACCTACTTAATGAAATTTCACATTGGTGCAAGATTCCATGCAATAATTGTAGATTTACCCTCCACGGAGCCCGAGTGAGTTTGACCAATGTCTTTTCCAGGTACAGTGAGACTTCCCTTCACCGTCACCTAGTGTAAGTACCTAAATATTATGGCAAATAAGGACACTGACTCATAGTCAGCCCCTGGGCGGGTACAAGCGACAGTCTGATCCTAATGTATGGGTAGGATAACAAGTCCAAAATCAACTCGAGAGGTTCCCATACATAATCATGGGTATACCCTCAAGTGACCCCCAATATACGATCCAACCACTACAAATAGTTGAACCATGGAGGGATAATCCCCATAATTCTCCCGAATGTGACCTCATTTCTAACCTCTATGTGAGAGGGCGATCCCAGAAAGCCTATATGACAATTGGATTTGCTCTCCCTATCGCAATATGCTAATGTTTGTTTTGAAAAACTTTGGAGATTTGTACTCACATCCTAATCCAAAGTACTAGTCCTAGTCTAATGAAAGTGAAATTGATGGTATGATGACTCAATTCCCAAAAAATGCACAAGAAAATGATAAGCAATCTTGTCTTTCGATGAATTCCTATGTAGAGCACCATTTATATTTTGAAACTATATAATATAAAAAAATTGGAAATTTAAATGCATGTGAAACAATTTTATTCGAAATATGTCAAAAAATAAAAGTTTGTTACATATTACTCAAAATTTTGAAATATATCAAAAAATAAAAGTTTGTTACATATTATTGAAAATTTCAAACATATTACTCTTAAACATATCAACCTGTCTATTGAGCACTTGCCTAGTTAAGGGAAAGGAGTTTGTGATTAATTTTGGGTCTTGGAAGTCGTTGGTCCTTCCAGGTAAGTTTATTCTTGACAACCTTGTGAATAATTTATCTTTCTTTGATATGGCTTGTTCACATGACTGAACAATGAGATGCAAGTTCTTCACTTTTTATTTCCAGCACGCATTTAGTTTACTGATCTGGTTTTTGGATGGAATATCTTGTTGTCTTCTTTTTGTTTTTTCCATATTGTTGACAATGGTGACAAAAGGAAGGATTGTGTTTAAATACAAATTTTCTTCATCTTTTAACTCTGCCTGCAAATGTTCGAGCAAACTATGTGCACTAGTTCAAAGGGAAGTGATTGTTTGTGATGTTTTCCATGCCTCAGTAACCAGTTCCATTATTTTCTTGATATTATTCTCCACATATCCTCTACAGGATGCGAGGATGTTGGAGGATCCTTTTAATATGGTTGCATGGGTGGCAGGCATGGGTATTGCCAAAGGATTGGCAAGCAATGGCATAGGAATCAAAGCCTCTTCCAATTCCTTGACCCGGTCCTTTAGTCTAGCATTATCAGCCTCGATGCCTCCAATGGAGTCATGAAGAGCATATCCGATTGCCTTGTGAAGTTGACATATTTGGGATAGCCACATGTTGTCAAGGTCAACCTCTGAACGAGATGTTCCTTTCTTATCTTTTACATATTTTTTTCTCAATTATCAATTTTTTGGACTGCCTGTAAAAAACAACGCTTTGGAACACGAAGGATTCATCTTCGTCAAAATTTTCGGTATCAAATATGTCCATTGGACGACTATGCTAGATGGCATCTCCGAGTTGTTATCCAATCAAATCACTACATATATGGTACTTTTTATTATATAAAATTCAATGTTTTTAATTCCCTAGCTCCAACAATAGATATTATGCAAATATTTGTAGTCAAAGGACAAATTAATGTGAGGTCAATGAATTATTGATCGCTATAGTCCCTCTATGCCTAGGGCAGGGACTAATAAGGTAAATTGTGAGTGAGTGTCCCTTTCTCTCTCTCTCTATATATATACTTTGGATTGATTAATGTATGAAATTTTGAAACCTTAAATGATTGCTTTTCATTTTAATAAAATAATTTAAATATTTCTTTACAAGGCAAAACTATTGAGTTTTCAATTTCTAAGTTAATATTTTAAAAAGGGGTTCTTTGGCTTAGTTGATTAAAGTATAGTTTTCAAGACTTTGCTTAGCTTTCAAAATTATAAGGTGAATTTTAGTCATTCTCTTTTATTATTGTGCTTTAAAACACCAAAAGTTCTTGAAAGAATTTAATGATTTAATGATGAAATTAGATTTGAAAAAATATTTCAATTGTAGGATTCATACATAATTTAAAAGTGATAAATTCAAGTGAAAATTAATGTTTTTCAATTATAATTAAGTTCTCACATATTTGTATAGTAAAAGATCCATTTAACTAATAGACTAAGATGTTTTGATAAAAGTAAAGAATCCAAATAATTTAAGTGAATATATTTAAGTTGAAAGGTGTACGACAATGGGCATAATTAATGATCTTTTAACCTTATTTAACCTTAAACCTTAATTTGATGGCTATGCATTGAACATGCTGGCATATTCTTAGTCGTCCTCCAAAATTAATGGGTCAGATTTATTGTTCATAACTTTCTTGCATTTATCAAGACATCAGTTAACATGTTTAGTTTTTAACATTTACCTAATCACATTAAAAAATTACTGTAATGATATGTAATTGCCACGCTTAAATGATTAAGTAGCCAAACGTTTCATATTACCACAGACATATTACGGATTACCACAGACGTTTTATGGCAGGCGTTCTGAACCAACCTTTCGACGTTCTCAATTGTGAGTTAGCGGCTATGCTAATTAGTAAATATATTACTAGTTAATATTTATATAAAAAATCAAAATTAATATAGAAATTAAAATATTATTTGAAGTTAGGAACCATTATTATAAAGGGTTTTATTTAATTATTAAATAAAATAAATAAAATAATTTTTATTTTTATTTTAATGTGTTTTTAATTTTAAATAAATAAAGAA
>SNQJ01S0025104.1:125484-137595 GCA_010110895.2 Picea sitchensis
AAATTTAATTTAAATTCAATTTTAAAATATATTTAATCATTTCATAAATTTTAAAATATATTTAATCATTTGATAAATTAGTTAACTACCACAATCTTAACCTTCAAAAATACTTTAAAAAAAAACTTTTAAAAAATACATTTAAAAACCACATTCATGAATAATTCATAGAGCAAATACATTTAATTGAAGAGCTTTATCAGTGATCAATAAAAAAATAATAATGACCTTCATACAAAAGAATTAAAAAACCTCACTATAAACTCACCCATGAAATAATTGGAGCAAATACATTCAATTGAAAAACTTGATCACTAATTAATAAAAATAAATGACGTTGATCCAAATGAGTTTGTAAAAACTATGCTCATGTATTTAAAAAACCAGTATTCAAAACGTTTAAATAAAAGCCCAAGCAAAATTTCCTTCGCTGTTATGGTTACCGTTGATTATCACACAGGATATATGCACAATTAATTTATATGGGCCTTTTCTCAATACATAATGTAAATAGACATCCTTATCGTTACAGGCAGTGCCTTATTTCAAGATCCATAACACCCATAAAAGGAAAAATGCAAAACATCCATATCGTTACAGGCACTGCCTTAAGTCAAGATCCATAACATCCATAAAAAGAAAAATGCAAAATTAAGGAGATGAACATAACGGTCCAGTTTTCAAGATCTAGGTTAGTCTAAAAAACGAGTCATTCAGCTTTAAAACACCAGAGACGTTCTTGAAATATTCAAGATGGGAATGGGCTTTTCACAGACGGTCCAAAATAATTCAGGTCCAAAATACAAAAAGGACTTGAGGAGCTCAATATATATCCATAATTCAAGGTCCATAAAGTCCATAATACGGAAAAATGCAAAACATCCATATTGTTACAGGCATTGCCTTAAGTCAAGATCCATAACATCCCTAAAAGGAAAAATGCAAAATTACTGAGATGAACATAACGGTCCAGTTTTTAAGATCTAGGTTAATGTAAAAAACGAGTCATTCTGTTTTAAAACACCAGAAACGTTCTTGAAATATTCAAGATTGGAATGGGCTTTTAACATTTAAGGCCACGGAAAGATATGAGTAAGTAGAGGAGGCTGGAGATCGTTCACCAATCGAAAGCCTTCGGCTGAGAAAAAACCACGCTGTGAGGGAACTATGAAGAGGTTTCACCTTATTGGTTGAACGAAGAGTCTGATCACGAGTCGGATAGTTCGCCCTGGTGGCAGGGCAAATGGTTGTTGATATTTCACTAGTACCATCGCTGTTATAATTACCGGGTACATACACAATGAATATACAGACCTTTTTCTCAACACATACATATAAACATAAATAGATAAATATAAATGTCACACACCCACTACAGCAAGTTAGATTTTTCATCAGAATCCTCGAGACTTCTATGGGGACTAGCGCAGACCCTCTCTTCCCTTACCCTCCTCTAGATGACCACAAGCTAGCCTTAGCGCAAGCGCCTTTCGCAACTCACGAGTCGGGAATCAAGATTCTTGTCTCCCCTTTCTCCAAACACCGATACCCGAGAGACTATACGAGTATGGCTTCCTCCTCACTAAACCCTGCTACATGTAACCGTAGGCTAGGCAAAACACTAGCACCACTCGCAACCTCGTCAATTGAGGTGTTGAGCTCTCGTGCTCCTCCTTCGTGAATCCTCGAGACACAAGAGGTCAATGTTGCGTGGACTCTGCCAAAGCGACGCGCACACACCACTTGTCAACCCTGCTATACTATGTTCACAAGTTTTTTCGCTGCCGCCTGTCGTATGAGACCTCAGCTCTCGGCGTTTCGCGGCCTTAGCGATCAAGGTGCAACTTCTTCATCTTGCGAAACCCCGAGCCACGATAAGTCAATAAGTGGGTTGACTCTTTCCCAGTGTGACACGTGTTCACCACCGGTTACCCGCTGCCTAGGCTAAATACTAGCGCTACTTGCATCTCGCGACTTCGTGAGTTGGAGTGTTGAGCCCTCATGCTCCTCCTTCGCAAGTACCTGAGATACAATAAGTCAACAATGGGTTTACTCCTTCCCAGGCGAAATGTGTCCATCACCTATCACCCGTTCCCACCTTTCTCTGGGCGCTTGTTGTTAGGCCACCTGTCAACCATGTTGTCCCCACTTACGAATGGGTAACGTGTTTGTACAAGCCCTCGGCACTCCGCACTTCACGACTTCTACAATTGAAAAGAAACTCCCTCAAGTTTTTCACTCCTGATAGGCGATAACCACAAAAGTTCTGATCCAATGGTTCTCCCGTGCCTTGGATCCAATGGTCACGATCACGTCATAATCTCGCGAATCATGAGTTCCTGCAGCCCTACCCTTGACCACTCCAAGTCGCGAGTCAGCAAAATGCTACTCTCATGCCTATACAAAGCCTAAGATCGATGGTCAATAGGGCTCCATCAGATCCTTGGATCTACGGTCCAAGAACCCATCGCTACATGTGAAGGATGAAAGGGTCGAGGTGTTAATGTGTGCACTCCTTTTCTAGATCCATTGGTCTCGACAGATCTGTGGAATCCTTGAAAGGATTCCGACTGTTTGTCTACCAAATGATAGGGAAATCTCTCTTTCTATAATTGGGCTCGCTATCCCTTCTGAGATTGAATCAGAAAAATCAACTTCTCGGGGCTTCAAACTCCCACGACTCCGAGACCTTAGAGAGCTACCCTTTCGACCCCAGACTTAAAAGTTTGTACAGAAACCAACGATGACATATAAGCATACACATGCATCAATTATTTCCAGTTTAAAACTTCAGGCAATCATTCTACACATAAATTATTATGGGCATATAAACACAAGCATGCATTCATGATATTCAATTCGAAATACAAGATATAAAACACTTATTAGATATATATGGCATAATGCAACTGCTGAGAGGGGTGCTCGTTTCCACCCAACCATAGGCATAGTGACTCCAAATGGATTTACCAATATCCACCCCCGAGCTAGACCACGATGCTTTGAGGTTCAGTCTCCTACTTCCAGCTCAAAGGAAATCAAGGACGAAGGTTACTCTCCTTCTCTGGATGTAGGAAAATAATCCAGGACAAAGGTTACTCTCCTTCTCCTGGTATTCAGAACTCCATGTGTTTCCAGGGTTTCTCCAGTCTCTTTTTTTTGCGATCCCCGTCGTCGGCATTGCTCTCTCCCTACCACATTTCCTCTCTTGCCAATTTATGTCAGGTTGCGTGTGGCGTGAATTCCGCTGTCCATGGTCAAGTCTGAGGGTTGTTACGGATGGGCGGTTCGCCCCCATTCCCTTATTAACTCTTGAGGAGCCTCCCCACCTACCAATCTGACAGGAAATCCATTCCAGGATCAGAGAGTTGCTTCGGTTTGTGAGCAAGTATAAACCAGTACAGTACTGGCTCGGTGGAAGTTAACACAACCATTCCAGGTCCCTTCCACCACCACCTCTCATTAGCCATCGTGGTCTCTTTTAACACATTCCCCTCCCAGTAGTCATGCAACACATATTCATTACATAATTTACATTCATCGACCTTTTATACAAAGGTCCATCAAATCAAACATTCATGTCTTTGAGTTTGCAATAATTCTTGGCAAATATAATTATTTTTACAGACTCAGAAACAGGGTGTTACAATAAAACTATCAACCACTCACCTTCTGAGTCCGGAGCACCCAAGGGTCGAGGACCACACACAATATAAACCCTGCACAATAAAAACCCATATATCATTACACTACAGTTGAATCCAGGCAGAACATGATCTATCTACTCAGAACAAGAACACTACAAATCATGTAATTATTATAGAATATTCTTTGATTTAAAGTTGAGTACCATATTAAATATTCATTGTCTAGTATGCCGGCGGGAAGGACCAGATTCATCTATTGCGTCACAACCTATAGAATGCTTAAGCAGATCAGTGCTTAAAACTACAGAGTGAAAACTTCAGTATATAATAATATCAAATATGCCCACGCCATCAAAAGCAATCTAGCATAATGTAAACCAGACCATACCATACCGTGATTATGCTTAAAGGGGCGGGAGCGGGAGCGGGAGCGGTCATTACTGTTGAGCTGAAACGAAAGATTATTAGGAATTACCCCACACACGTCTGATCAGATTGATGTGCAGATAAGTGAGTTATAAGAAAGAACCGACCGCTATATAAATCTCTTCACGGCTCACGTTGCCTCACCTTGCTTGGTCCAAATCCTAAATCGTTATTTCTCTTTTGTCAACTAGTCCTCCTCATGCGAGGGGTGACATCTTAAAAGGTTAGGGAAAGCCACGTTCTTACAATATTAATTTGTGAAGGAGAGGAGCTTCTTACAATGGAGAAGCAATCCTAGCATATGCACATGTTGAAGAGGCAATCAACGATCCATTTATTAAATGGAATATATATATATATAGATGTCTGTGTTGAATAGGCAATCGACGATTCATTTATTAAATGGAATATATATAGAGAGTTATAGAGAAGAGGCAATTAACATCCATTTATTAAATGAGAAATGATAAATATTATATATATACAGTTATAGAGGGGAAATATTTGGTAAATTATTTCTCCAACCCATTAAAAGTCTTGTTATAGGATTTTAGTTTTATCTAGCTAAAGTAAGTGTTTCAAAAATGGAAGGCAAGCATTGATGATACTCTAAGATGTGTGAGAATAGCTTTCATAAAACCTTAGGAGGATAATGGGAGGCAAGAGATACTCTAAGATGTGTGGAGAATAACTTTCATAAAAAGTCTTTCAAAAATGGGAAATAGCATTGATAATACTCTAAGATGTGCGGGAATAATTTTCATAAAAATCCAAAGGTTAGAACTTCACGTCGGGAGGATAATGGGAGGCAAGAGATACTCTAAAATGTGTGGGGAATACCTTTCATAAAAATCCAAAGGTTAGAAATTCACCCTGGGAGGATATAGTGGGATGTTGTGGAGAGATTCAAAGTTCACTTAAGCAAAGTCTTGAATCCTTAGGATCATAACCCATGCGGAATCAAATATGTTTCCTCCCGGAGGATGATAATATATATTAATCATTTTCAAACAAAGAACTAATGTGAAGTGTCAAGATCATTAGATAATATGGTTTCCCTTCAACATCAATAGAATCATCATGAGAAGGTAAGCCTTTATACTCCCATGGAATCCATAACCAGAAATAATGATTTATTGAGATATCTAAGAGATCATTATTAGAACTAGGTTTTTATGAGTGCATTATACACCATGCAAGTCTCTCTTTATAAATTAGTTTCATTTGATCTAGGAAAATTTAGATGCTAGTTTTCTTACACTCAAGAGCAAGGCTTAATAGAGTTCTAGTTTGGGGAATTAGTAGAATTTTTGAAAGGAACAAAACCTAAGAGAAAGAAACAATTAGTACTAGATAGGACATTATCCTAAGACAACCCTATTTGGGAGGTTCCAATGAAGAACAATTTTAGATAGGGGTAAACAAAATGTAGAAGAAACAATTAGGTATGCACTTGTTTTCCAAATTATTTCCAACAGTTCAGTCATCTTCATTTTTAGAAATGAAAGGGATAGGAACTTAATTGGAAAATACCACTAGTACTAGTTCAATGCTATCATAGTCTTAAGCAAGTAACATCCTTGTTTTAATGCATTGGAATAATCTTACACGTGCCGATATGGTACCGATTTAGGTAAAACTCCCTTACCTTCACTTAGAATTTTGGAAAGAAAGATGTCTTGAAGATATAGGTAATTGTATGGGAAAGTAACTCCACACAAATGAAAAAATCCATAATAAAGAAAGTGTATTGGTTAGCTAAATTTAAGTGATGGGATATCTCATATTATGGCATAGAAATTGACAAGGAAAATATTTCCATCGATAGAAAATGTACAAATCCCTTTTAGGTGCACCAAATGTAGGGAATATGGACACTTAAAAAGGAAATTCCCTCAAAATGATGTTAATGGTGAGGATTTACAAAAGGAGGCTAAAGATGAACCTAGTGTTTTAAAGAAAGGGAGTGTTGAAGAGAAGATTAGTCCATCTATGGCCAAAGGGAAAGGGAAGATGGTCAATGAGGGAGATCATGAGAACTAAAATCAAGCCATTGATAATCATCGAATTTTCCACCAAATCCATTGTACTAGGGAGAACAAAAGTTTCTTTACAAACATGAAGGCTTTTTGTCTTGATTTTCAGGAAATATGGTCTTTGGGCATAAGATGAAAAGGAAGTTAACCAAAAATAAATGTTAGAAGGAATACCTCATTGGTAAAGTTTAGCTAAATAAGAAATGAAAGAAAGGTCTTGCACCAAAGAATCAAAGGCAGTTGAATGTTAATTTTATGGGTTTGGGGGACACTGACTCTGGAATCTAGAAATTACTAGAACTCAATGATGTAAAGGGAAAGGGGCAATATTGTACCTATCCAAAGTATAAGGATTGAAATTTCAATACTTTGAAAGAGGATTTAGTTTTATATTTAAAGGATGGACTAACATATCAACTAACTCATCTAAGGATTATGTACCTAATAGGAAGAAAACATACCATACTAGGCATGTAACAATAATTTTAGGGGGTAAAGTTGTGGTTGAAGGGGGATAGAGACCATAGAATAATTTAATCCACATATATTCATATCAAGGAAAAAGTTCATTAATCTGGATTTTATCAAGACAATTGGTAGAGAAAGAGATCATGAGGGAAAGTACTCAAAAATATTTAGTACCCTTAAAATAGAGAAGGAGGTATGAAATGATATAACTCTCCTTAAACATTTGGGATTTTGGATATTCCCTTAGAAAAGAACCATTAAGAGGGTAGTAGAAAAATATAATATTAATATAATCATAATTCAATAAATTATAGTAGGTTTAGATGAATCATGAAGATTTTAAGCCACAAGTTTTCTAGGTGGGATTTTGAAATTTTGCAAGTTGCTAGAAGATGACAAATATTGGTGACTAAAGGGAAGAATGTTATAGAAGTTAGAAAAGGAATTACATGATTTTTGGTAGAGACATGGAATTGCGTAATGAAGAGAGAATAAATATGCAATATCGAGTTTTAATATTATATGTTAAATCATGTATTATTGTAATGATGGTATAGGATTCAAGCCATGTGCTGTGAGTTAAATGACCCCATGTTGAAATTATAATCTAAATGTGTTGTAAATCTTAGTGTGGATCTCAAGCTGAAGGCCTATTGGGTATGTGTTATATTCTTTGGAAGATTTATCCCATGTAGTATACACTAATATTGGAGCCTCGGGGGTAGGATTCATGGGTAGAGCCCCCAAAATAATTTTTTTGGTGCATGGTTTTGGCCTATGATTTTCTAATTATTATTAAGGAATTAGGATTGTTCACTGATGGAGGTCAATTATATATATTGTTGGGTATGTGTTATATTCTTTGCACGATGAGCTATAGTGTCTGCTACGTTGTTGCCTCATACACATAGGGGGGTTTGAGGAGGGGCCACTATGCACCCCATTCAAGGGTTGGAGGGGGAGATAGATCCCTAGGGTATTTCCCCCAAGAAAATTGTTTTTCTGATAAACGTGTCACATGTTTTCCTCATTTTTCATGTCCAATTTTTTGTTTTTTGGCACATGTTTTTTTTTATGGTTTTCTCTTTCCGATTAATGAATTAGGGTTGTTGACTAATAGAGGTCATTGGGTTAGGGTTTTGGAACAATGTATCACTATGAATGAATATAGAATATGTTGGTTTTCCCAGTTTTGGGTTTCGAGGGAAAAATATCTGCTTAATGTGTGTATTTTCCATTGTATCTTTTATGTTCTTTTACTGAAAATATATTTGCAATAAATATTGTACAAGGTTAAAATCTACATTTGGCATCAAATATTTGTTGGCTTCAATGGGATGCCTTTGTGGTCAAGGGTTTGGCTCGAGATTGTGATAATCCTTGTTACAATGGGAGATTTGTTGAACTCTCCCTAGGACAAAATGTAGCAATTGGATTTGAACTCTCCCTATCACAAGATACTATTGTGTTTTTTGATGATTTGTAGAGTGTGCTTTACAACCTATTCCAAAGCACTATCCTAGCTAATGTTGGTGAAAATAATTCCTAGAAAATAAAAGTTGCTAATAAGTTTTAAAGTTACGTTGTATTTTAGAGGCTATTTTTTACTCAAAAGGGAGATGAAAATGAAACTGATGAAGTTGTGACCTTGACCCAAGAAAATGCAAGAAGAGGTGAATGTGAAATTTTCAATTCAATGAACTCTAATTACAATAGGGAGAAGGCATTTCTTTTGAGGTACAAAAATCTATGAATTGCATCTTCTTAATTTAGAATGAGCACAATTCCAAATAATCATGAACTGCACAAATTTTCCAATTCTTCTCTTTAACAAATATTTCGATTGTAAAAATTTCCTTACAAAAGATCACTAAAAAGAATAAATGAATTCAATTATTCCTTTCCCAAATCAAATCAAGGATACAATGATGAAAGGAAAATGTAATCCAAGAAAATCAATACATTCTCAACACAATTCCCAAATCAAACTCGTAATATATACAAAAATAAAAAAGATAAGAAAACCTTTTGTCATATGCAAGCAAAAAGTGTTTCTCAACTAACAAACAATCTGGTAAGTTAAATCAATCCAAAACATCAAACAAATTAAAATTCCTTTCTCAATCAAGTACTTAGATCGGGATCCTAAGATTCTATCCTTGTGACATAGATCAAAAGCCAAAAACTTGCAAAATTACAAAGACCAACTTTAAATCCATGAAAAATAATCAGAGACAAGTTTTAAACTCATGAATCAATCAAAAGTTGGCATCATAAGTTCTCCCCAGGCCACTGAGGCAAAACTGGGTGAAAAAGACAAATTGACTCACTCCATCAAAACCTACAGGAGTCATCGCAGGCTGGGTGTGGGGCATAGTGCGATGAGCAAAGGTCATTGCACGCTACTAATTCAACACAGTGTGACGTCGTTGCACTGGATTGGTCAAGTAGGATGCAACATCTCAGGGTCGTCGCAGGCTACCAATATGGTACAATGTGGAAATCTCTATAAATGATGAAAAAATGGGAGAAAGAAAAAAAATCTAACTAGATTTCCAGACCCAAGGAGTCCAAATGGATCACCCACAGACTGAGAGAATGAATTTAATCAGAGGAAGGTAGGATAAAAACAAATGGGAATCAACAAATAAAAAGTAATTTGAATCTTGAGTATGGTCGTCAATTTTGTTATGGGATTAATCTATAAATGTGAACATAAACATATCTCCCTAGATCCACTTGGAACTAGAACAAAACAGAACAAAATATTACGCTTTCCCTAAGCTCTAACTATTGAGTTTACTAGTTAACAAGAGATAGATAACATATTTTTTACATGTCATTTCCTCTTGCCATCACCATTCTAGCTCCACTTCAATGCTCCTGTGATATTGAATCTGCAAGGGAACACAATCCAACCAATGTGAAAGAAATATAATATACTCAACAAGAACCTATGTGTGTGATCAATGAGTCATACAATAAAACAATACTAGTTTTATGGGAAAGAAAAACATCACTGTATCATATTAAAATGAAAGTGGAGATTACGACCAAGGCCTTCATTTCACAAGGTCCCCTCTCGATGGCCCTTTTCTCCAACACACACACTTGCTCCAATCTTGGATGAAGAAGATCGACAATGACTTGATGAACTGAAATGAGGATCTTTAAGCATGATCTAATGGAGAACTCTCCATACAAATCTTAGCCTATTCAACCTTATCCTTCTCCATGAGAGATCCCTCTTTATATAATGTTAAGGATAGATGGTTGAAGAGATTAGGATGATCCCACCAAATCAGAGAAGTGAGTAATATCCAAACCATTCAGAGGCCACCTCATCTTCTAGAAGACCCCCTTTTAGAAAATTAGTGAAACTTGACCTTTTCTTAGTCTTTTGACATCGTCACACCCTAGGTATAGTGCAGTCTACAAAGACCTCACATTCCAACTCTAGATCAGGATGCAATGATCAGGGATCATCGCACCCCTTGCATTTTGCAGGGTGGGACAACTTTCCTTAATAGGGTTTTTGAGAAGAGAAAGACAATCACTTTCCTCATGGAGAAAGGCTCTTTTTGGGAACATGAACACATGTTATCAATGGATCGCTGGGGTGACCAAAATAATGTGTAACATAATTCCCTCCAAAGTATGAAGCTAGAACTCGTGACAGCTGAAATAATTTGTAGAATGTGTGTGTCAAACAAGGAGTGCACCGTTCAGGAACTTGCAAACAATCAAGCCTCTGCATAATAATATACAATCATATGAGGTAGCATTCCCATACTCAAATTAAAAAATGTCAAGTGAGTCATGGCTACTAAATATACATTGTGGATCCATGTCATTATGAATTGGCATAGCCATCAAAAATACACTCTCGATTTATGCTCTAAAAGGACTCAAATTTGTAAATAGCCATGAGACATACAAAGTGGATCTATGTGTCAATAAAAATCATGAATACTCTGTCACCACGTGGGCTATAATGGTGTGATAGAGGGTCTTCACTTCCATTGTCCTTAAGTATGAATCTAACCATGTGATTACACGTGTTGAAGTCCAACATGCTATAAACCACTTGATTACAGGTCAATGATGAGAACCGTTAACAAGTGAGAGGGAAATAACCATTGATGTCAATGAATCCCAAGGTACCTTAGTACAATCCAATGAATGTGAATAAATGAGTTGAATTCGAACACTCGATGGAATATCCCAATCAGGGGTCAATGATGTGAACCCATTGTTAGAAGTGAAGAGATTTGTCATTGAGGCATGCAGGCTCTAAGGTATTAAATGATTTCTAAGTCTTGTTCCTGTCTAATGAGTTGAATTCAATAGGAAAATACTCGGCATAGGAGGGCCTTAATGTATCCCACATCAATGACATGAAATAAGCAACAGATTTGAAGTATATCAGAGTATGAAGTGATTTGAAACTGACTCAAGGAAGGTCGACATGGTAGGAAATTTATAACTACAAATGGCCGACTCGATAGAAGGCTTGTTTAGGTTGGACCACTCTTGAACATATGAACAACACGAAAATGGTATTGGTACCATTGACTAAAGGAGGACCCGACACATGAATTTGTGGATGGTCAAATGAGAGACAAATGGATTTCCCAACCCGGATATAGTGTTGAAAGTGTTGGATTACTAAGAGGAGGGATGAATCAATAATATCGTAATTATAATCCTTTTTCTTCAAATGTTATATCAATGTAGAATTATTATCCAATAATGAGTAATAATAAATAAACAATCACACACATACATAGTACACCAGTGTTTTACGTGGAAACCCAAATCGGGCGAAAACCACAGAATGATTTTTCTTATATGTCTTGAATAATTAAATTCATTGGAAGCACCAACTTCCTTTGTTTTCAGAGGCTTATAAACACAAAGAAAAATAAAAGGCATGTAGACAGGGGGAGAAACCCCAAGGAAAGGTCAGTCATGGGGAGCAACCCCAAAGGGAGATACCCTTTTCCATTGATGTCAAAGGGAGAGATATAGAAAAATTGATGAAGAGTATAAGCATGAATGTTATCATGACTAAGTGTTTCCATCAATGTTGGTGTTGCCATCAATGCCAAAGGGGGATATTGTCAAACAATTGGCTTAGGTTGATGGATTGTTGGTTGTCATTGATATCAACCATTTGAGAATGATATTGTATATTGATGTCAACCTTTAGTGATTGATGTCAACCCTTGGAGAAAGTTTGGTAGTTAATTCCAGTAGCACAAAGGTTTGGGTAATGGACCCAAGGTTGTTTCATGAACAATGGTATGAGTTTTAATATATTTTAAGGTAAGAGTATTCTAGATAGATAGTACATTATTAATGTTTTATGTTGATATTATAGTTCTTTGCATTTCATAAGATAAGAGCATAATATAAACAAGATCACTGAGAAATACACATCCACAATAGACACAACATTTATCTTGGGAAACCCTCTAGGGGAAGAAAACCCAGCAAAAACTTCCTTATCATAAATAGCTTATCAAGAGTTC
>SNQJ01S0025104.1:140293-160936 GCA_010110895.2 Picea sitchensis
CAAGCCATCCTTTCTAAACATCAATTGGTCTTTTCCACTCCCCAAGGCCTCCCTCCTTCTCATGGTGTTCATGATCATTCCATTCCCCTTGTACCAGGAAGCCTTCCTTCCAATATCCGTCTGTATCGTCACCCCTTTTCCCAAAAAAATGAAATTGAGAAAATGGTCCATGGTCCAGGAACTCCTTAATGCAGGAGTTATCTGCCCTAGTACGAGCTCCTATTCATCTCCTGTGGTCATGGTCCTGAAGGAAGAAGGTTCTGGGAGAATGTGTCCTAACTTTCGTGCCCTCAACAAACTTACCATCAAAGACAAATTCCCCATTCCTGTCATTGATGACCTCTTGGATGAATTGAGTGGAACCCAATTCTTCACTAAATTGGATCTTCGTTCGGGCTACCACTAGATACGTATGAAGAGGAAGTTATCCCCGAGACTTCCTTTAGAACTCATGAGGGCCACTATGAGTTTTTAGTCATGCCCTTTAGCTTGTGTAATGCCCCCTCCATCTTCCAAAGTCTCATGAATCATGTCTTCCATCCTTTTCTCCACCATTTTGTATTAGTTTTGTTTGATGATATCCTCATCTATAGGAAAACTTGGATAGACCATCTTCCTCATTTGGATCAAGTTCTCCATCTACTCTCTCAGCACCAACTTTTCCTGAAACAGTCTAAATGTGCTTTTGGCTCCTCAGAAGTAGAATACTTGGGTCATCTGGTTAGAAAAGATGGCGTCAGGGTGGATCCTAAAAAGAATGAATCTATGCAAGACTGGCCTCACCCAAAGACTCTTAAGAGATTGCGTGGATTTCTAGGGTTAACATAGTATTATCACAAGTTTGTTAAGAATTATGGGAACATTGCAACACCTCTCACTGCTCTCCTCAAAAAGAACTATTTCACTTGGACTCCAGCCACTGCTCAAGCTTTTCAAACCTTGAAGATGGTCATGTGCACCACTCTAGTCCTCTTCCTTCCCGATTTCACAAAGACCTTTGTGTTGGAATGTGATGCCTTACGGAAAGGAATTGGTGTTGTCCTTATGCAAGAGGGGACCTTTGGCCTTTAACAACAAGCAACTATCTGAAAGAAATCTGGGAAAATCCATCTATGAAAATGAAATGTTGGCTATTTTGAATGTCGTGGATCTGTGGCATCCTTGTCTATCGGGGCAATGGTTCCAAATTAAGACAGACCATCAAAGCCTCAATTATTTTCTGGAACAACACATTTCCTCCCTAGAACAACAAAAATGGGTGACTAAACTCTTTGGATATGATTATGAGATCATTTATAAGAAAGGAAAAGACAATGTGGTTGCAGATGCACTTTCCCAAAAATATGAATATGAAGGAACCCTTTTTTCTCTTTCATTCATTGTACTAGATTGGCTCCAAGTCATTCACCAAGAATGGCTACAAGATCCCCAAAAGTTCGCAGTTGATCTAGCAATTGTAGTCCAATGCTCCAACTTCCCCAAGGTACTCTTGTCTCCATGAGGAACTTAGATACAAAGGTCGTTTGTATTTAAGTAAAAAATCAAAGCTTAAATCCACAATACTTTCTAAGCTTCATGCTACCCCCATAGCAGGCACTCCGGGTTCACCAAAACCTATGACAGGGTCAAATGTTCATTTTTCTGCGATGGCATGAAAAAATACATTCATAATTTTGTAGATGAATTTGATGTGTGTCAATGCAACAATGGAGAAACAATCAAATCGTCAGGCACACTACAACCTGTAATGTCCCTATTTTGGGACATCATCATAGTGTAGTGATTTATGATGACCAGAGTAGCTGGATGGATGCTATCATGAGTATAGGGGTATTTGAGAGGCATTGTGGGAACCAGATTGCATTTATCATCATATTCAATCATTATGAGCTATTATGCACAGGTTGGCTTTGGTTTCGTTGCATTCCGACGATTTCCATGATTTTGACTATTTTGAGCTATAAGTCAATGAAATTCACTGAAGAGATCATTTTGGGCACATTACTTGGAGGAACCTCTCAATGCAATAGCTCATTGGAATTGGGAGGAGAAACACTACAGGATGGGATGGATAGAAGTGACTTTCAGTGGCTAGGGAAGCCATAAGGAGAGATAAAGAGCTTTTTAGAGGTAAAAAGGTTAATTAATTAATTAAAGTGATTTAATTAATTAATAAAATATTAATAAAATGAAGTCACTTTGGAGGGACAAGGTGAGCCAAAAGTATAAAGGAAAGGCTAGGGAATCTTCTCATATATTCATGTATGTTTATCTTTTGATATCTGGCTTTTAGCTAGTGAGCCCAGCATTGGGGGTTTTGAGGGTTTTGACATAACAAACCCTAGAGTATAATTCGGTAGTGAAAGATTCAACCTAGCTTGTCCAAAGCTTGGTATCAGAGCTGCAATACACTCCCACACCATTCTAGTTCCAATTCTACTCAGTTGCAGGAGGATTCCACATCAGTTGCTTGTGCAGATAGGGAGAGGGTGCACCAGTTGGGGGTTTCCAGTGAGGGGGGCACACCATTCATTGAGGAGAGATTCATCCTAGCTGAGGAGAAGGGATTCTAGGAATTCCAGGTATTAGGTTTATTTTGTAGGTGTCTTGGCATCATTCTTGGTGGTTTTCTAGAGTCTTCCAGTGGAGGGTCAATTTCTATTGAGAGTGGGACTTTTTCCCAAGAGGAAGGCACATCGTTATTTGGAGGGTAGATAGATCTAAGGATCTAGCAGGTATTGTAGGATTTGAGCACTTGGGTTCTCATTGAAACATCTTGATCTATCATTGTGGAGAGTTTCATAGCATTTGGAGGCCTCTTTCACCAGGGCCAAATTATCTGGGGCTTCAGTCATCCAGTGGGGCACACCATTCAGTGGAGGAGTTCAGATCTATAGAGGTTGAGAGGGATCTTGGAGATTTGGGCACCTGGGTTGTTCTTACCATCACTTGATATACTGTTTGGCATCTTTTTGGAGGTGATTAGACATCTTTGGCACCAGGGCCGAATTGTTGAGGTATGTTCCATGGTTATTTCTTTCTGTTATTTGTTGCATACACACATATAAACACATCTAAACAAGTAGATCAACAAAGTGTTTGATGAAATACCTCACTTAGAAAAAGTTTTAAAAAGACACGAAAATCGTGATGATCATTGAATAATGGCTTGCGATCATTATAGTGGTATCAGAGCTTAGATTCCTTCTAGCCAGTGGGAATTAGCACATGCATGCAAATCCATAGAGGGGTCTTCTTTACGGAGAGATGGATATTCTTATCAGGATTGAGGAGTGTGAAAGGGAATATAAAACCATCAATAATTTCAAAGGGCTCATAACATTCCAATGGTTCCTATCCTATAAAAATCCTAGTTGGATAAAAAAGAAGATTGCAGGTGGGCTCAAGGAAATCAAGGAAATTAGAGCAGCCTTTGGGTGGAATACCACACCCACTAGAAGGGAAAGATAGATAAACCCCACACCGAGTAGGAGCATGAAACGTTGCTACAATTGCAAGGTGCCTTGGGAACCTGATCATAGGTGTAGGGGTAAGGGTAAGAAGCATATTGTTGAGTTGCAAGAGGACAGTGATGATGAGGCATGTGAGGATGGATCAATTGAGGCTTATCTAGGCCATTCCAATGATGATAGTGACTCTTGCATAGAGGCTAGTGATAGTGACTCTACCTCAGAGGATAGTGATGATGACTCTTGCACAGAGGCTAGTGGTGCTTGCACGCTTGAGGAGGAGGATGGCCCTTGTGTAGTGGATAAGCAGTTGGATGGATAGGATGATAGCACCAGTGTCTCAGTAAACATGTCACATACCATTGATGACCTTATGCCTCAACAGTGTGGTGACACTAGTGAGGAGTCACACGTATTAGCACCTAGAGATGATGAGCTTCCTATGGGGGTCGTGGCACATCTGTCATATTTTTAGACACCCATGATAGCCATGTCACATGAGGAGATTAGTGGCATGACAGGTATGATGGATGAGTTTAGTGTGAAGGATGTACACCATGGACAGGTAGACCCACAGGTCCAGGAGGAGATATAGAACGTACAGGGAGTTGACCTCACACATACAGGTGAGCCAGAGGAGATGGAGTCATAGCTATTGGAGACTCCATTGGTTGAGCAGGTTGCAAAGGATGATAGATTGATGGAGCGCTTACTTCTAGGATCAACCTGCATTGATGAGGATGCACTCTTTAGTATTCAGGATGACCATAGCATGTGTCTAGAGACAACTATATGGGATCTAGGTGCACATGATAGTAGCAGGTTGAGTGCACAGGAGGATACAACTGCTCATACAGGATACAGTATGAGTTAGGGGGATTTGGCATCTAGTGATGGGATGCAGTGGCATATAGGAGTACCCAGTAGCACAGTAGACAGTGGACAGTTCAACACATCATCTTATGCAGGGGGCATTTCTGAGGATTCTAGAGTTGGCACTAGCAGGACTGACACTAGCAGTGAGGGGTCTGAGATGGCACCTCAGTATGACCATGATCAGGAGTCACACCACTTAGCGACACAGTTGAGAGTTAGTGAGGCTATGATCAGGGCAGCCATTATACGTATTGATGACATGCATGCAGTGTTGGAAGATTACTGTTGGAGAGCATTAGTGGCATAGGGTAGCTCAGATGGAGGATTTTACATGGATGGTTTTTACACTCTCTGGGAGAGATTATTTGTGATGAGGACTAACTACCAGTAGTTGTTGACAGACAACGATTATCTACTGAGGGTTGGTGAAATGTATCATGAGACTCTCAGGAAGTAGGAGTTGGGGATGGACTAACTCACTCAGGAGTTTGAGAGCACTTGAGGATTCTTGAGTGGCACACAGACCGCCCTTCATGAATCAGAGTCTTGGACAGATGAGTTTCTTGAGGAGATCCATCAGAGATCCACTTCATTTGTCTTAGTGGAAACTCTAATATATCATTCAATCACGTTTCTAGGAGATGTTGGTGATCTAGTAGAGGAGCACCAGATGATGGATGACACTTCCATTTGTCTTCCGAGAGCGGTTGGCCTCCCTGTAGAGTTTGATCTAGCAGTACGCCTAGGATCTATGAGACAACATGAGTCTACTGGAGACGACATGCGTATGTCGAAGCATACAGTGATGAGTGATAGCTCACAAAGACATGCCGAGATGTATGGTGGGATTCAGAGGGGTATAGTGCCTTGCAGGGAGGAAACACACCTAGGGGAGCATGCAGATGTCACTCCTTTGCAATAGCACCTAGTTATGAAAGATCACTTTCACCATTTCAGTAGTTGCATGGGAGATGAGATATGGAGGTTGGTTTACTAGCAGTCAGAGGAGTCACTTTCGGTTGTACTCGATGATTGGGATTCGATGATGACCACAAGAGAGCATCAATCATGGATACTGATGGACGAGCTTCTGGTCGAATCCTTGGAATTGACCAAAGCATGTGACACCTTCCAGTCCCATAGTTAGCTATAGATATGTTTGTTATCCTTCTTTGACACAATTATCATTGACAATAGCATGAGGAGGATAGAAGATGAGCACAGAGGGCTTCTGATAAAGATCAGTCTCACATAGGATCAGTTAGAGGAGATTGGAAGTGATAAACTTCTAAGTCTATCATGGGGTCCGGGTGCTCATTTGGCTAGCAGGATATCTGAATACATGATGATCTAGGTTGCACCAGAGAGCCACACACTCCACCAGGGGTTGGTTTGGAGTGGGACGGTAGGTACTTATCTGATGGGGTGAGACATTTCCTTCCTCTTGATCATCATGATAGGGCATGGAGATGTTTGGACAGGTATTTATTCTACAGAGGTGTCTATGTCAATACAGTTTTTGGGCAGCAGGCTCGGTGTTCATAGGTATTTTAGCTTGAGGATCAAGGCGAGGAGGATCCTGTATGTATGCAGGGGACAAAAAATCATGGACAAAGTAGTGTAGTGTCAGCAGGAGGATCATCGACAGAGGTTAGCATGGGACCCAAGGATTGCAGTATTGAGCAGTTCATTGATCGACAAGGGAGAGTGGACCATTGTACGGGAAAGTTATTCTAACTTTCCATTGAGCTTCAATGTTGAGAGGAGTACACCGCTTGCAGGTGTCTCACAGAGGTCTTGCAGTACCTCATTCTGGCATCAGCAGGTGTAGTTGATGGAGACTGTGTGGATCTTGGTAGAGATTTGGATGATGGAATCATTTCGAGATGAGGCCATGTGTCATGAAGGAGGTTCATAGGGTTGATATCTTTCAGGACTATGCTTCACAGAGTATTGCAGTTCACTTCCTGATATGGGATCCAGAGGCTAGAGTGTACTATTGTTTGTCCTTGGATGGCTTCTATTATGCACCCCACAGGTGGACATGGGATCCTGGTATTTTACTTGGAGGCATTTGGGTATTGCTTGAGGACAAGCAATTTTCTAGCAGGGAGGACTGTAATGTCCCCATTTTGGGACATAATCACAGTGCAATGATTTATGATGACCAGAGTAGCCGGATGGATTATATCACGAGTACAAGGGTATTTGAGAGGCATTGTGGGGACCAACTTTCATTTATCATCATATTCCATCATTATGAGCTATTCTCCACAGGTTGGATTTGTTTTTTTTGCATTCCGATGATTTCCATGATTTTGACTATTTTGAGCTACAAGTCAATGAAATTCAATGAAGAGGTCATTTTGAGCACATTACTTGGAGGAACCTCTTGGTGTAATAGCTCATTGGAATTGGGAGGAGAAACACTACAGGATGGGATGGCTAGAAGTGACTTTCAGTGGCTAGGGAAGCCACAATGAGAGATAAGGAGCTTTTTAGAGGTAAAAAGGTTAATTAATTAATTAAAGTGATTTAATTAATGAATTAAATATTAATAAAACGGAAGTCACTTTGGAGGGAAAAGGTGAGCCAAAAAGTATAAAGGAAAGGCAAGGGCCTCTTCTCATTCATTCATGTATGNTTAAATATTAATAAAATGAAGTCACTTTGGAGGGACAAGGTGAGCCAAAAGTATAAAGGAAAGGCAATTGCCTCTTCTCATATATTCATGTATGTTTATCTTTTCATATCTGGCTTTTAGCTAGTGAGCCCAGCATTGGGGGTTTTGACATAACAAACCCTAGAGGATGATTCAGTGGTGAAAGATTCCACCTAGCTTGTCCCAAGCTTGGTATCGGAGCTACAATATGCTCCCACACCATTCTAGTTCTAGATATACTCAGCTGTAGGAGGATTCCACATCAGTTGCTTGTGCAGACATGGAGAGGGTGCACCGGTTGGGGGTTTCCAGCAAGGGGCGTGCACCATTCATTGAGGAGGGATTCGTCCTAGCTGAGGATAAGTGATTCTAGGAATTCTTGGAATTGGGTTTCCTTTGTAGGTGTCTTGGCATAATTCTTGGTGGTTTTCCGGATTCTTCCAGTGGAGGATCGATTTGTATTGAGAGTGGGACATTTTCCCAAGAGGAGGGCGCACCATTATTTGGAGGCTAGCTAGATCTAAGGATCTAGTAGGTATTGGATGATTTGAGCACTTGGGTTCTCATTGTATCATCCTGATCTATCATTGTGGAGAGTTTCATAGCATTTGGAGGTCTCTTTCATCAGGGCCAAATTATCTAAGGCTTTAGTCATCCAGTGGGGTGCACCATTCAGTGGAGGAGTTTAGATCTATAGAGGTTGAGAGGGATCTTGGACATTCGGGCACCTAGGTTGTTCTTACCATCACCCGATCTAGTGTTTGGCATCTTTCTGGAGGTGATTGGACATCTTTGGCACCAGGGCCGAATTGTTGAGGAGCTTCAGTTATCCAACAGAGCGTGGCATCTTCCAGCAGTGAGGGGTTTGGTACTTGGCATTGGTCTTCATCTCTTATCTAGCCTTTGGAGGCTTATTTGGTATTATCGGCAACATTTTGTAGCAGCTCATACTTGTTATCTATTTGTCTATCATCTTGGCCATCTATTGAGCATTCCAGATCAGCATTTCCATTGTAGCAGGTTCTTCTATTTTATGAATAAAGAAGATTTGATATGTTTTGGCTTGTCTATCTTATTGCATATGGTTGAGGTATGTTCCATGGTTATCTCTTTCTTTTATTTGCTGCATACACACATATAAGCACATCTAAACAAGTAGATCAACAAAGTGTTTGACGAAATACCTCACTTAGAAAAAGTTTTAAAAAGACACCAAAACCATGATGATCCTTGCATAATGGCTTGGGATCATTACACAACCACTCCCGATTCCACCTGCTATTTGGAAGGATATCTCTATGAATTTTAATAACGGTTTACCCAAATCGGGAAATAAATCTATCATCATGGTGGTTTTTGATCGCCTTTCCAGGTATGCTCATTTTTGTGCCTTTCAACATCCACGGTGGCTCAAATCTTCATGGATCAGGTCTTCAAGCTTCATGTCATGCCACACTCTATTGTTTTTTATCACGACCCAACTTTCACAAGCAATTTTTGGCAAGAAATGTTCAAGATACAAGGCACAGAATTGTATCTCAGCACAACTTATCATCCCCAGACTAATGGACAAACAAAAGTTGTCAACAAGTGTTTGGAAACATATTTGAGGTGTTTTTCCTCAGAAAAGAAAAATCAGTGGGCTCAATGGTTACCCCTAGCTGAATGGTGGTACAACACTTGATACCTTATAGCTACACACATGACTCCTTTTGAAGCAGTATATGGACATAAGCCACCTTCAATTCTCTCATACTTACCAAGTGCCTCAAAGGTCTAGGTGGTTGACCTAACACTTACAGCTCGAGAGGCTATTCTCCATACCCTCAAAGAGAATTTGTTCATGGCACAAAATCACATGAAGCAACAAGCAGATCAAGGTCACTCTGAACATCGATTTGCAGAAGGGGATCAGGTGTTTCTTTGACCGCAACCTTACAAGCAAAATTCCGTCAAGGCCGAGTATTGTCAGAAGCTAGCACCCAAATATTATGGTCCTTATACCATGCTCAAGCATGTGGGAAAAGTCACCTATCAGTTAGCTTTTCCCAGCCATTCAAAGCTACATCCTGTTTTTCATGTTTCATGCTTAAAGAAGGTGATTGGAGCTAAGTGCCAAATTCATACTAACCTTCTAGAGTTAGTTGAAGAAGGATCCATTTGGCTACAACCAAAAGCAGTTTTGGACCAGTGTGAGCATCACCTACGTCAGAGAACCATCAAGGAAGTGCTAGGCTAGTGGAAAGATACAACTCCAATAGATGCCACTTGAGAACTAGCTACCATTATGCAACAATTTCCTCATCTCAAGCCTTGAGGGCAAGGCTGCCTTTAAGGGGGTGGACATGTTAGGGTCCTAACCCACACATAGGTAGAACAATATATTCAGATGTAATAGAGGTCAATATTAATAAGGACTTTCAATAAAATAGAATAAGGCAGATGTAAGAAGACCTAATAGAAGCTTCTTCTTGTAGAATGATCTTTCTCTAGATGCTTATTTTTAGTATAAATAGGAGTCAAGGGTATGAGAACCCTAGGTTGGATATTATTGTAATAGAGCTCTACTCAACTGGAGGTTTCCCCCTTGAAGAGGCCCATGAACATTGCTTTCAGATTCAAAGTGTTATTTTTGTAAGTGATGAGTGTACTATAAGTCAAAGTGGATACAAAATAAATTATTTAAATAAGAAAGTTAATGGATAAATTACTAATTGGACAAGTGGTTAGAATTTGGTTAACCATAAAATAAGGAAAGTGGGTTAAGATGGCTAAAAGGTAGCCGCTTGAGGAAGTTGCATGAAAGTATAAATAAGAGGAAAGACTTTCTCATTTTACATCACAATTGATCATATTAAATATATACAGGTGACTGAGGTAACCAAAGGATATCTAAGCCAAATTTCAGAGAGAAGGTGAAGTAAAGAAGGCCTAAATTCAAAGGAGTATAAATTATTTTGATGGTGCCTTCTAAGGTATGTTATTTACAGGTCATGTCACCATTTTCACAAAAAAAAAATTCAAGAATGATTCAGATTGTGAAATTGATAGGCCATTGGGAAAACATATACAAGTAGTTGTGGTACAAATTTCATCTTGTGGGTCATTGTATTTTTGGAGTTAGACTTCGTGGAAAATAGGGTTTGTGGCTAGTCCTAAAACTAGTCTAAAACAGGTGTTTCGGGTAAAAACGTCACAACTTCTTCATAAAAGATCCAACTTAAGTAATAAAACATGTGTTGGTTAGAGTACAGTTTGTAGTATTCTGTGTAAAATTTTCATATCCATACAACAAATATTTTGTGCGCGGCACACTCTACAAGTTCGCTCTTTAGAATAATCCACAACTCAACAAGGTATGCCATTTTTGCTATAAATCCTTTTCTGAGAGGTTCCAAGTACTAACACATCGAGGAATTTCATAAAACACACTAAATAACATTTTGTAATATTTTTAGATCTTTATTCATTATAGGTACATAGTTATGATTATTTCAAGTTAGGGTTGTTGACTAATCCAAAACTAGTCATGTGAGACTAAAGAAAAGTTTGATGAAAATGCTAGTCTCTTGTAGTTAAAGTTAAGGAAGTTTTGTAGGTATGTGATCATATAAACCATGTCTATTACAGAGTTACAAATCATATTTGGATGATGAAATTGATGAGGGATTTTGGTTGAAGTACATGTTGGGTACATGGTTGAGACAAGTAGTTGATGAGTTGGCACATGTATGAGGTGTATAGTTGATGATGTTGGTACATGTTGATGAGTCATAGTTGATGAGTAGATGCATGATTGGTACATACTTGGTACATGGTTGTATGCACGTGTTTATGCTACAGGTTGTTTGATACAAGTTGGTGCATGGTTGTTGCACTTTTTTATGGTACAGGTTGATTATAGGTTGAGGTACATGTTGATGCATAGTTCAGGTTATTGGTACATGTTTTTTGGTGCAGGTTGATTGGTACATGTTTACAATAGTATATCTCGCAGTGATAGTGTGATAGTGGTTCCATCATTCTACTTATACGTTAGGGCGGTTGGATGGGGAAATGACAGGTGGTTGTAGCCACCTTCTGTTTGTAGCCGGAGAACATAGGGGGTTGTAGCCTCCTTTTGGTTGTAGACAAATAATTGGGAAGTTGGATCTTCTCTCAGGTTGTATCCTGAGAAACTAGGGGGTTGGAGCCTTCTTCCAGTTGCAGCTGGAAAACAAAGGAAGTTGGTGCTTCCAACGAATGTAATTCTTCAAGACATATAAGAAAAAGAATTATGTGGTTTTCTCCCTCTTTGGGTTTCCAAGTAAATCACTGGTGTACTATGTATTTGTATTATTGTTCATTTGTTCATTTCTTATTTACTCTGCAGTTATAAGATGATAATGCTACATTGATATAACACTTGGATTATATGGTTAAAAATGATTAAATCGATCTATTACTGATTCACCCTCCCTCTTAGTAATCCAACAAAACATACTATATCTTGTGGCTGAATATTGATGGCATCCCACTTAGGAACCTTTAAATATTGAATTGTTCATCCTTGATGAAGTCAACAGACTTTAATAGTTCTAAAAATCTCCTTTCATACTCATCCATGGTCATACTCCCAAGCTTGAGCTCAAAGAAATCCTTCATCTTCCCATCATAATAATGCTTGGTCAGGTATTCCTTATGAAAGTAATTATTGAACTACATCCAAGTGTTTGTCTTCTCATTAATGTGTTGTACTTTCACAATATGGTCCCACCACATTGATGCTTTTCCCTTCAACTCATAAATGACAATTCTTCCTTCTTCCCGTGAGGAAAATTTGTGCAACTAAAAGTATCTCCTCATCCCCAACAACCAAGTCTTTTCATATTCACCTTTCTTGTGCTCAACATAAGAGGTAGAAGGTTTAATCTTATTAATTTCTCCTTGTAGTTAATCCACTCCAAACCTCCTCTTATTCTTCTTGACAAGATATATACTTGTAGTGTTGTATTCCCTTCTAGTTGAGTGCCTCGGTGAATGGATATGATGTCTCATGCACTTCTAAATTCTTCCCTTATGGAAATAGATCTACGATTCTTGGAATTTCTTGATTCTGTATCCTTATCCATTTTCTTTTCTATTCTATCCAAGCTCTACAAGAGCTTGATTTTGAAGCCATATTGTTGTTCCTTAGCGATCATAAGTCTCTCTTAATTAGACTTATAGCTTTGCAAATCTCTTTATAGACTTCTTCTTGGTTCTATTTGTGCCCTTGTCTCTATAAAATGTGCATGCAATAAGACTTGTTAGACCACAATAATTTAAAAAATCTATCATTTTATGCACCATTCTTCCCTTTAAATGCACCCAAAATATCATTTCTAATTTCTTGTGAATTTTACTGCCCATTTACATTTGTAGGTGAATACATGGACTCCTTTGTCCAATACCTTTCCAATGGATGCTCTCTTGCTCAATTATGAGTCTTGAGAAGAAGGTTATTGATGACAAGAGAAATGAAAGGAATATCATATATGAAAGGATATCCATTAGCACATGAAACATAGCTTCAACAATCGACAACTGTTGTTTCATTCCTTCATATTTAATATTTACCATTGGTCTGTTATTGTTGGACATCAGAATGCTCGACAAGACCATCATACTTAGAAATTTTCCAATCTGGACTCTGATTCAATCTCATTCGTCAAACAATTTCTCCCATACTGAGAAATTTCTTAATTTTGTCACAGGTTCATAACCCATTCCCTATTATTGTTACTTTTTTGCGGCCGAGAAAATATAGCCACATGTTCTACCATCTTCATTTCACATCAATACTTATAAACTTTTTCAAGCATTTCACTGCGGGTCTAAGGAATTTTCCCGATTCACTTGTCTATATCTGTGACCCCTTTCGTCCAACCGATTCCTCATACTTAGACAATTTTATATAATTCGCTATGCTCTGTGATGTCTTGATACTTAGACAATTTTAAATATCTCATCATGGGTGTAAGGAATTTTCCTGATTCACTTGTCTGTATATGTATCCCCTTCTGTTTGAATGATTCTTCATACTTATACAATTTCATATAATTTATTGTTCTCTGCGATGTCTTGATACTTATTAAATTTTCAAGATCTGAGCATGGGTCTGAAGTTAAGGTTCCATTGGATAGGCATGTGCCCCACCACCATAGATCCACATCACCTACCACACCAGCCACCATGGCCCTTCCACCATGATAGTACATGTCACCATTCTTCCACATCACTTGACATGTGATATTCACATCATGTTGATGTCACTGTACAAAAAAATACCCAAAATTTTTCAATTTTCCAAAATTTCTCATTTTTCGATTTTTCCCAATTTCCCAATTTCTTTCCTCGGTCGTCTTTTAAGATATGTAAATATGAAATTTGGCCAATTACAAGATCAAAATTCGTGAATGAATATTTAATCTCTCGACTAGAATTTCTTCAATTACTCATGAGTTTTTCCAAAATTTGCAACAATAATTTTATCAAACAGTTTGTAGACGTACTCTAAAAATTAAATTTATGCAATTTTTCATCCCCAACACTCTATTATCCAGCCCTTGCAGGCTCAATGTTGAAACCTTGAGCTTTGATACTGCATTGTAACGTCCCCAGCCACCTAGGCTGAGCCATGCTATGCAAAAACTCAATTTCTGTTACAATTGCATTTTCAAATTCTCTTTGAATGTCCCTTATGACTCTAATACCATGTTATAACATACACCATTACGATCAACCCATAAATTTTCTTTGATACCATTTAATTAATAACATGCTATGCATATGGAGTTATGCAATGCAAACAACATACAATCCATGCATCATCATGAACAATTATAATAACACATGATTAAATATATTACATAGAGAAATTAGCATGTAAATAGACATTAAATAACAATTATATTTTAATTAAAAACATTGACTAGTCGCAGACCTCAGACACTCCTCCCAATCATAGACTTTGATTCTCCTTTCATCATGGACCTGGACATGTGGGAGCTTCAGATTGATCCATGTCAACGCTGAAGTGTGATTAGGCTTGATATGGTGACAAGAATCCCAATGTGCCTTCTATGTGTAGGCAATGATCCTTGACATCTTAAAAAATATGCATTATTGATGCATCATGCTATCATTGTATTCCTCAGTGTTGAGTTGGACTACTATGTTGGCTCCATGTGGTGATGCATGGATGGAAAAATATGTGTTGTGTTGGAGGATATTCATCCTCGTGTGACTAGAAAACCATTGTCACAATCCTAGGGGAGTGGTTTTAATTTTCATATCCTACCATGCAACACCATCCATTCTTCAACACATGGCTCCTAAAACCACCGTTGCACCCCAAGTGCACACTAAATCCTGTGTTTTTTTCGAGTTGACATGCATCCTCAGTCGTAGATTAGGCTCGATTGTTGTCGTTGGATGATGGTAGATTAGGCTCGGTTGTTTTCGTTAGATGATGGGGCACGCATTGGTTTTATGATATAACTCTATTTGAAAAGTGTATTAAGCCTATTTTGGGTGTTATTATACCTCTTATAAACTCTTGATAAGTTCGTAGGATCTGAAAAACTCGGCCTTGGACCCTTAGGAATTCATTTTCCTATGATTCATGATTCCTTCAGGGCGCTCGAGTGCAGTTTAACTTCTCTCGATACATGAGCTCTATGAACTCATCTTCCACATATATTTTTCTCTAATTTAGCCTCATGATCTTGATTGGTACTCATATTAGTGGCTAGGTTAAACGTGGTATTATCATTTCAATTGAATTGGATGGAGTTACACCATAAAAAATTGCAGAGTTCCATGGAGGAACTGAAGAAGATCTGAAGCAATCTATTGATAATATGGAAAAAGAAAATTCAAAGTTGAAAAAGAGGATAAAAGAGTTAGAAGTTGTCTTGATATGACCACTGTTTTCCAAACCTTTGAATTCAATCCAACTTGCATTTGTGTTAAAGAATGTCCCATAAAAAAACAAAAAATATAAAGGCTCATCAAGTTTATTACAAGCAATAAGAAAATATGTTGGTGATGCCAGACAAAAGAGAATTGATATAATTCAAGAAAAAATGGAGCTTGGTCAAAGTGTTTCTAATTTTTCATCAAGGATACAAAATTTCAGGGAATACTTGCAAAAAGATCTAAAAAATGATCAAGGATTTTACAGAGAAGTTGTGAATACATTCTTAGCTAAAGTCTCGAGCTTAAGTGTAGCTCACATAAAAGAAAAAAAGAATTCCTTGAACTTATCGAATGAAACAAGGCAATGGATGTTGGCTCAGAAGAATTAAAGAGTTGAAATAAACCATAAATGAGATTGATGTTTTGAGAAATAAAATAAGTAATTTGTTTCTTAAACTTGTTGAGCTTACAAAGGAGCTTAATGGTTCAAATTTATTAATGGATACCATGATTTTATCAAAAGAATCCTTAATGGGACAACTTAATGCATTAAAATTTGCATAGTCAAATGAATTTACCGAAACAGTAGACTTTTCTGAAGAAGAGGTTTCATTATATCAACAAGAATGATGAAGTTTATGACACACTGCATCAATAGAGATGGATTTGAGAGAATTTGAAAATCAATTATTTGAAATTAAAACAAAACATGAAATCACTATAGCATCTTTGAGGGAGTATACCTTGGAGTGGTTGAAAAAGACATTAATTGAAGTTACTAAACCAAAAAATCAAGTAACAATTGCAACAGTTATACCACCTTAACCACAACATGCACCTATAAAGAAACAACTACAAGCAAGTAAAGGGTTATAAGAGATTTCCATCACAATGAGTGAATCAACAACTTTGGTCCCTCTTTTTTGTGTCTATTTCTTCCACAATCATTTGTCATATTGCCTTCTATTTCCTAGTATTTTGTAAAAACTAGGACAACCCTTGATTGTTTTCTTCTTATATTCTAGGTCTTTTCATTTTATGGTCAGTCGGAGACCAATCCCACTCTTCTTTGAAGGGAGAATGTATATATTTTATTTAAAGACATTTACTCTGTATTTAAATACTTATATTATTTTTTGAGACTCCTAGAGAACTACTTGGGATACTACACTATTGTATTCTCAAAGATTTTAATGTGAAGCTTCAGTTTCCAAATGTTTTATCCATATTAATATTTTTGGTGCCTAATAGAATGATCATTTAAAGTTCTATTATATATGTGGTCCATTTCTCTTATCTATTTACTGTGGATATTAATTACTATCTTAATGACTGTTGTGATCGAAATATCAACCTATTATTTATCATACTCATTTTCTTTATTTGCATTGTAAAATATTGTATATATGGTTTTGTTTTAAAGATACATGGTCCCAATCTCAGGTACCATTTTGAATGTGAATATCAACTTTTACAAAGTTTGGTCCTTTTTAGATTTTGTGTTTATTTTTTCTTGTAAGTTTATAAGAAAAAGAGAAGTACCACCTCTCTAAAAATGTAAGGGGATTCATATCCTTGTGAGGTTGAGCTTAAAACCATAAAATAGTCTTTTAGATCAACACTCCTACTAGAACACCATATGAAGGTTTGGAAAGATCACCCAAACCTTAGTAGGCAAGAGTGAATCGATGACCAATTCTTTTAGCACTAAACTTGAGGTATCCTAACCCCACACTTAGGTGAAAATATCATTCTTCAAACGAAAATTGAAAAAAAATACAACCTCAAGCGAAAGTATGCAACTCTACTCATACCACAACCCCTCCATCCAATTAACATCACTCCAATCCCTTAGAACCAAAGTACTCACATTTTTCCCGCAAAATCTACCAACTTTCGTTCTACCCAACAACTCAAGTATCAACTATGGACTGAATTCCACGTCTTTCCCTACCACCATATTATTTCTCTCCTTCTTGACCTTCCCTCACCTTTTCTTAGAAATCAAATTCTTTAGGGAATTATCCTCCGTTTACCACCTTCGGGCTTCTTTTGTGCACGTCCAACAAAGATGAGCCACCAACTTGTAAAAGGGCAGAATGGACCCGGGGAGAATCACTTGTCGATCCATTGAGAGAAGGATCCTACACAGAATGAGTTAAACCCGCTGATGTACCTACCCCCTTCACCCCCTCAAAAATTGAATGTATTATGACCTTGGAAGGCGCAACATTACCAAGGAACAATAGTTTGAAGGCACAATCGTTGGAGGGCACAACAGCCGCAACAATATAGAAAATAGTACATTTGGCATAATCAGATGGCCCCACAACAACCTCGGAAACATCCCTCCTTCTTTGTCATCCGCCATCACCTATAAGGACCTAGCGCTAACGAGCGCCTTGCTCATAGCTACCGCCGCCATCAAAACACGAGAGCTAAACCAAAAGCTAGACCTAGGTTCCATGAGTAACCACTATTTTCTATAAAAATACAGGACAAGGTAACTAAAGTGTATTTAGTTAATCTAGTTTAGTTTGGGTGGTTGGGAGGAATGTTGTTCTTGTACCACCATTTCCACTAAAAACATATTGAGATGTTTACATGCTTTGTGTTCTAAATATTTTAGGGTTTACTTTAGCTACCATCAACATCATAATCATTAATTAGTTATCATTTTTTGATTAATTTTCTAAACTAAATTAATGAATATAGTTTGCAAATGAGAATTCATATTTAATATAACTAGTATAAAGTACTTACAGTGTTTGGTGTTACTTAGTGTTATAGTGTGAATTTAGAATCATATATATATATATATATATCGAGGTCCAGAGGTATTTTTAACATATGAAAAACATATAGATATTAAGGAGGTTTAGAGTTAGGTATTGAAAGATTTATAATTCATTAAGGAGTGGGCAAGTTGAGGGATTCAATAGGCGTATTTAGATTAGAATGGTCTCTAGTGTATTTGTTCTCCTTTAGTGATCTTCATCCATTTTATTATTTGATATTGAATACCCTTTATCTAACACAAGAAAATCTCACACATGCAATAACATTTCTACATATAAAATTAAGGATTTGAAAAAAAAAATGAAAAATCTAATAGAAAAACTTTGTAACAAATTCTCATTAGATATATGTAAATAAATAGTTATAAAATTATATGCATATATCTTCTATAGATGAGTTTCCACCATCCTCATATAGGGATATAGGGATTATAAGAGTTCTCATTCACCATAGTACTCGTACAAATAATAGGGATATTAAAAATGTGACACATAAGAAACTACTTTGACTAAGACCATTATTTTGCATAAAACTTGATTTTTGATGTTAAACGAGTTTGTTTTGTTTGTAATATATGTTTTCATATTATATGTATATATAAGTGTGTTTGTGTATGCTTCAAAATTCATTTGACATGTAAAATTTTATTTTTACTTGTATGTTTTCATAATTCTCAAAAATGTCAAAAATAAAACAAATTGCAATTTTTGGTAATTTATAAAATGGATTTGATTTCTGGAGGGAGCTTAATTGGCAAGTGTCGTGAAAATGAAGTTCCATGAAGTTTTGAATTCAATTCTCCTCGACTTACAATGTGTACTGCGTAAGGGGCATCGTGGGTACACCTGAAGGTTATAGTGGTAGCAATTGGATAACACGGCCACATGTAACGTGAGCACATGCCCGACTAATTGTTGTTTCCGCGAGACATATAAAAAAAAAAAAAAAAAAAAAGAAAGAAAAAAGTGGACTTGAGAATATATTTTTTCCATATTAATATATTGAAGCATACTCTTGTTATACTTCAACATTATAGCTTTGGTTTTCTTTGAGAAATCATTTTGAAATGATTTTCTTGCACTAAAAAATGATATATTAAGATAATCTACAATTCTTCCGCAAGAAAGCATATTTTCATGGAAAAGTTAGTCATATGAAATTTTTTTATACAATGGATAATGAGGAGTTGAAAATCTAAATTTGGACTTGGAATAAAACTTGGACATTTGTAAAATCAATTAAAATTGGTGAAAAGAGTGAATATTTTGGACATTCTAAGACATGGATTTTGTAAGTAATGTTGCTGACTTGAACCATATACACTTGGAATCTACTATATATATATATATATATATATAGAGAGAGAGAGAGAGAGAGAGAGAGAGAGAGATTTACATGCATTTCCTTGAGCATGTAGTTGAGTTTTTGATTTAATTTGCTAGAATTCATTTAGCTCAATTTTTTATATATTTAATTTTTGATAGTTTTATAATTATTTTGAATGAAATATTATTATGTAATGCCAATAAAATATATATTTCATGTTTACACTTAATATTCCATTTAAATGTCCTCGGATGCGGTGCCACGTAGAAAAGGGAGGACATGCGGGGACAAGCTCGGCAAGGCAATAAATATTGGTCGTCGACTCCCATCTCCTCATCATTAAGATGGGAGTGAGCCTGAGCAGCCAAAACCAGAGGATGAGGCCTCTCACGTGAGTGAAGAGGACAGAGGACCAATGCACTAAGGGAATGGCCTTAATGGCCAAGGCTTTCACAATCACCTTCATCCTTATGAGTCGCTCTGATGGTTATGCAATGCATTTGGAAGCTGAGCGGCTGAAGGATGAACCTTCAGAGCATTGGTGCAGAGACACTTACTCTTTTGGCATTTTGGTTATATCTCTGCTCCTCTACATGTCGAGAGAAAGAGGACAACCACACAGAGGTGTTGTGTGGTATGCATTTGACTCCCGCAAGAGGCAGAAGAAGCTTGAAAGAGCATTGGATATGGCACACACTCAATGAACCATGAAGCCTTGGACGCCTCCCATGGCTTATGTGGAGGAGATTGTTCGAGATGAACCCATCCAGGTTCCTCCAGCACATCTCCTCTTCACTGCTCCAGATAATTGGGATCCCCCCACCTGTTTCATGGATGAAGCCAAGCCTCAGGATCTAGGAACGAAGCACAGTCACAAGGAAGGTGACCCAGCATGGGAACACAAAACTTTCTATGTCAAGGAAGAATTCTTGGGTAGCACAGAAGAAAGGGAAAATTCAGCAAGAGATGAATTTTCAGAGGAAGCGGCTCAGCAGGACAAATAGCAAGGACAGCAAGGCGGTAGAGAAAATGAAGAAGCAAAGGGTAGCGACGTACATAATCCAATTCCCCTCTCCCCCATTCAGGGTGAATGGCAGGACCAACCTCCAGTCCTCCACCCAGAGCACCTGGAACTGATCTTTGAAATGTGCAGCATGGTGGACGACCAAATATACAGGGCCCTCCAAGTTAGCCAATGCCTCAACATGATGTATGCTGCATAATCCAACACACCTCCAAGCCGACAATGCCCTATGTGCACACAACCCTTCTCACTTCTAGCTAGATGGGGAAAGAATGACGAAGTCAATGAGGACACCGGGTAACTGGTTATGTGAATGTTCATAGTTGTAAATTTTCTTTTATTTCAAACTAGAGCTCTAGCTCAGTTAGAATATTGTTATCATGTCAGTAGTAAGTTATGGTATAGTCTAAAACTAATGGCGGCCATACGTCCTGGTTTCCTTCGGGCATGACAGATGGCGGCCTCGTTCTTTTTGTGAGAAAACAAGTGGCATGGACAACTAGTTGTCCTAGTTTCCTTTTTAGGCGGGACAATTGACACTCCAA
>SNQJ01S0025104.1:175773-197229 GCA_010110895.2 Picea sitchensis
ATGTGATGGAAATTGTTTTGTTGGAATGGGCTCTTCATAGAGAGTCTAAAATCATTCAGCTCTACCAGCTTCAGCTTAACATTTAAGTACGAGGCGGCCACATAAAAAAATTTGTAATTACTGGGGGCTGGAGATTGTTCTCCGCTTGAAAGAGTTGGGTGCGAAAATTTCACGCCGCACGAGAAGACGTATTAAGTTGTTTCGCCTTCTTGGGTGAATGAAGAATCTGACCATGAATCCCGCATTTTTCTATGGGGGCGGGACGAACGGAAGTTCAAATTCCACGATTTCCATCGCTGTTATAATTAACGTTCATTATCACAAAAGGTACACACACAATGAATATATGGACTTTTTTCCCACAAATATAAACATGAATAGAAAAATATAGAACTATCAACCACTGACCTTCTGAACCCCGAGCATCCGGGAGTCGAGAACCAATGCCATGCAGTGACAAATTTACCACAATATTGCACAATAGAAACCCATATATCATTACATTACAGTTGAATCCTATTATGTATCTACCAAGAACAAGAACATCATCTATCTTCCCAGAACAAGAACACTACAAATCATATAATTATGACAGAATATTCTTTGATTTAAAGTTGAGTACCACATTAGATATTCATCGTATCGCATGAGTGTGGAATTGAACGTTCTCGACTGTTGCATCAGAACCTGCGAATGTTGAAGCAGATCAGTGCTTGAAACTACATGATGAGAACTCCAGTATATAATTCTCTCAAATATGTTGATGCACACATCCTATTCCTCCTTTGGGCTGCACGACCTCCCGGTCAGGATCCTCTGTTTCGGGAGCCGAAATAGCTCTTCTGGTTCCGAACTGGAACTCTTCGGATGACTACAGAGGTCACTTACGAATGCTCACTTGGCTTTTCTCGGCACCAAGCATAAGCTCCCCACAGCTCGCGACCAAGGGCTATGATCAAGCGCCAAGTCGTCTCCTGAACTCCCGGTAACCGAAATGTCGAGATGGCCCGATGCTCACTCCTTCGGGATTTCACGTTTTGCGAAATCCGGGCGCAAAGAAAGTTCTTGCTCCTAATAACCTCTGGTATCCAAAATGCCGAAATAAAATGTCTCGGCACTCTTCTCTTCAGGATTTCGGGTCTCGCGAAATCAGGGTGCAAGGAATGTTCTTGCTCCTTGGGGTCTCCGGTCACCGAAAAGCCGAAGCTCCGAAAGCCGAAACACCAATTTTTCTTGGCGTCTAATCAATGGCTCATAACAATCCCTATGATTGACGACTCTCGTCAAATCGCGATTTCGCTATTTCGCGATTCAGGATTCCAGGGGACGAAAACTCTATCTCTCCAACTTCCAGTACCCGAAGTCCCGAAGTGCACGCCGAGTACTTCTGCCACTAACCTCCTTGCAACTTCACTTGATCCAACGGTCTGTGGGGTTTAGACGTTCCTCCTCGAGGATTATCTACTATCCATTAGAATTTTCTGAACCTCCTACTGGATCTATGCAGAGTTAAGGCCTGCACTCCTTTCTTCAATCGAATGGCTTGTGGGGATTTCCACCATGATCCAATGCTCGATGACGTTCTCCCTCCTGAGCTTTTTATTCAGTTTCGACTTAGGAGGTTTCCTAAGCTTGTGAAGACTCAGTCTTCGATCCTTCCAGGGAATGAATCTCTGGACTTCGACAACACTTCCAAAGTCTTATCCCTCTCGAGCTCTGTATAGTTCTGACGTCAATAACTCAGGTTCGCGATGTTCTCTCCCTGGCTCGATGCACGTTTTGTAGAGATCCTAGTGAAGAGAGAGAAATCCTACAACGTTTCCCCTTGGCTCAATGCACACCTTGCAGAGCTATCAATGAAGAGAAACAATTGAAACTGGAAGACAATTCACAGTTCCATTCACTTCCTCATAAAACATAAATTAACAAGAGATTTCACGCAACACCTTTTTTGGATCAATTTTCCATTCTGTTCTATTCATGAATGCCCACTGGCTACATAACATACAGAAATTACAATAGTTCAAAAAAAAACTGAGATTTCCTGCTTCAACGCAGTTCTCTTCCATCTCTCGTTCTTCTTTTTACTCTCTTCTTCCGCTAACTGGACTTACAACTTTTACATGACTAAAAATGTTCCTAGGTTTTCCCCTGGCAACTTGCCTACTCTAAACCTTATCCTACACTATCTTAGTCGGTCGTTTTCTAGAGCCGAAGTGGGAGCTTCTGATCTGCTTACAATTTCAAAAACCATGCTTCAAAGGGAAAGATTCGACGTCGATTCAAGCATGTCTTTGAAGGTGAATTCGGCAATGTGTGGAGGCGGATCCCAAAAATCAGTGAACTATCACATTTGAAGTTCCCGAAGGACTCCCACGTGTTGGGTGGTCCCACCTTTGTGCACCTGCCAACGATGCTCCTACAACATACTCCCCTTGACGAAAATTCATGGACTCTTTTCCATGAGCTCCTCCACTAACTTACCCTGCTTCTAGATAGCAGCTTTATTTTCCCAATTGGCATATTCTATTGGGCGTCCCTTCCATTTGACTAGATACTAAAAATAAGTCTTCTTCCTGGTCTTCTTGCCAACCCGTTGATCCAGAATCTTTTCCATATGTAGCTTCTCTGCCACATGCATCTGCTTCTCCCACTGAAACTTTCCTTGATCTATTGATCCTTCTATGTCGTCTTTCCTATAAGGATACAAGTCTGAGACAATTCTCCTAGGTAGGTTGTGAAGTCGTACAACTTCTTTGAAAAACATATTTGCAACATGTATTGCATCACTGGTCTTCTGGCATGGGATGATATGTGTCATCTTTGAAAACCTATCTACCACCACAAATATGTAATCGAATCCCCTTTGTGTCCTTGGCAATCCCAACATGAAATCCATGCTTATTGCATCCCAAGGCCTCTCTCGTATTGGTAATGATTGGTATAACCCAATGTTCTGTCTTTTCCCCTTTGCATGTTGACAGATCCTACATCTATTCACAAATCTTATCACCTCTGTTCTCATACCTGACCAGTAGTATGAACTTCTCAACTGTGCAAACGTTTTATTGTGGCCGAAATGTCTAGCCAATCCTCCACTATTCTTCTCCTTCAGAAGATTATCCCTCATTGAACATCTTGGTATGCACAACTGGTTTCCTTTGAACAAAAACCCTTCCTGGACCATGTACTCTTCCCACCAACTTCTATCTCTCAGTACAAGGTTTGTACATGCTTCATAGGCCTCCTTGAAATATGGGTCATCATGATACATATCCTTAAGGTGTTCAAACCCCAAGGTCTCCACTTGGAATTCCTACATAATTAAACATCTCCTGCTCAATGCGTTAGTAACGTTGTTAGCATTCCCAACAATATGTTTTATGACAAAAGTGAAATTTTGCATAAACTCAACCCATTTTGCATGCCTCTGATTTAGTTTTTCTTGTCGGATTATGAATTGTAAATATTTGTTATCTCTATACAAGACAAACTCCTTCGGGACAAGGTAATGTCTCCATTTCTTCAATGCTTGAATGATGGCATAAAACTCCTTGTCACATGTGGAGTATTTACTCTTAGTCTCATTCAGTTTCTCACTGAAATAGGCTACAGGTCTTTTATCCTAACTCAAGACGTCTCATATCGCAACTCCACTTGCATCACATCTTACTTGAAATGTCATCCCAATATTTGGCAAGATCAGAAACGATCATTCTGTTATCTTCTCCTTCAATATATTGAAGCTCCTTTCAGCCTCCTTTGTCCATTTAAAAGACTTGTGCCGCTTCTTTACTGTATCCATCATTAGTGCACAAATCCCACTGATGTCTCTAATGAACTTTCTGTAAAAACTTGCTAAACCATGAAAGCTCCTTGCCTAAACCGTGCTCCTTGGTGACGACCATTCTCTGATCGCTTTCACCTTCTCTAGATCCATCTTCAATTCATTCGAAGATATCACAAAACCCAAATAAATGAGCTCTGTCTTCATAAAAGAGGACTTCTTCAGATTGATCAACAACTTTTCCTGCTGTAGCCTCATCACTAGTGTTAGGTGTCTCATATGCTCCTCTTTAGTGTTGCTAAAGATCAGTATATCATCTAGATATACAACCACAAACTTGCCAATGAAATCCTTTAGAATTTCATTCATGAGCCTCATAAAAGTACTTGGGGCGTTCGTTAAGCCAAATGGAATAACAAACCACTCATACAAGCCTTCATTAATCTTAAAGGTTGTTTTTCATTCATCACCTTCTCTCATCCTAATCTGGTGATATCCACTTTTCAGATCTATTTTAGAAAAGAAATTTGCTCCACTTAAGCAGTCCATTAAATCATCCATTCTCGATAAAGGAAATTTGTACCTGATGGTGATCTTATTGATGGCTCTCGAGTCTATGCACATTCTCCATCCTCCATCTTTCTTTGGGCTTAACATAGTTGGTACTGCGCATGGGCTCAAACTTTTTCTGACCAAACCCTTATCCAACAATTCTTGGACTTGGTTCCTCACCTCCTCGTTCTCTCGAGGTGTTAATATGTACGCTGCCTTGTTTGGTAGGCTTTCTCCTGGTATCAAGTCGATATGATGATTGATACTCCTGATGGGTGGCAATGAGTTTGGCAGCTCATCCACCACTATGTCCACAAAATTATCCAGTAGCTCTTGGACTTCTTCAGGTAGATCGTCCATTGATGCGCTCATGAGGATGACTTTGGGCTTCCTCACCACAACGAATTGCATCTCCTGTTCTCCCTTAACTTCTTTCAGGAGTTCTTTCCCACTCATGAGAAGTATGCTTGCGATGGCTTCATCCTTTTCTCTCTTCTCCTCCATCGGAAACAACATATGTGTCCTACCATTTTTCTCCAATGTATATATGTATTCTTCCTTCCATCGTGAATGACATTTCTATCAAACTGCCATGGTCTTCCCAATAAAATGTGGCATATGTCCATGGGAATTACATCACATTGGATTTTATCTTTATATCCTCCTATCTTAATTTCAACGAGGCATTGTTTAGTAATCATTACTTGGTGTCCTTTTTGCAGCCACGAGACTTTGTAGGGCCTTGGATGTGCAGTCGTCTTCAGCTCCAATTTCTCCACCATATCTGTGGATACCAGGCTGTCAGTACTCCCACTATCAATGATCACCTTGCAGACTCTATCCTTGGTCTTGCAAGATGTCCTGAAGAGATTGTTCCTCTGCACAGGCTTCTCAATCTTTGCCTCTGGTTTTAAAAGAAATTTCCTCAACATCAAGGATGCTCCATCCTATGCTCCCTCTGCCTCAACATCTTTTCTCTTTGCTTCTGAAATGTGAGCTTCTCCTCCTTCCTTCTTCTTCTCGGGACATTCCCAAGACATGTGCCCTATCTTTCTGCAGTTGTAGCATCTTACTCCTCCTCTGCCTCTTCCTCTAGAAGAGGTTCTTCCACCGCTCTGTCTTCCTCTTGAACTTCCTCCTCATTCTAAGTGACTGTGTGGTTTCTTAGCCTCATCCTTAGACTGATGTGCTCTGCCATGGTTACATCCCATGTTCTTTCTTGGGACCGAGATTTTACCTCTTCCTCGTTGGTTCTGTTTCCTAGCCAGCTTCTCCTCTGCCTTGCAAACTGATAAGCATCTTCCACAGTCCTTACTGACATCATGCTTAGTTGGTCCTGGACTTCATATCTCAAGCCATTTACATATTTAGCGACTTTTTCTTCGTCTCTCTCCCTTTGTCCAGTTCTGATGTTCAGCCTGCAGAACTCCTCGGTGTACTCCTTAACTATCATTCCTTTCTCTCTCAGGTTCTGTAGCTTCCTGAATAGATTGATTTGGTAGTCCTTGGGTATGAACTTAGCCTTCATCTTGGCTACCATCATGTCCCAACTCTTTATCCTATGTTTGCCTTTACTTGTCCTCTAAGCTTGCAGTTCATCCCAGCACAGTGTTGGATGCCCTTTTAGTCTGGTGACGACTTGCTTCACCTTTTTCTCCTCATTGACCTCTTAATAATCGAAGTGCTTGTCCATGGACCGAACCTCTGTCTCTCCAACTTCCGGTACCCAAAGTCCCGAAGTGCACACTGAGTACTTCTGCCACTAAACTCCTTGTAGCTTCACTTGATCCAATGATCTGTGGGGTTTCGACGTTCCTCCTCGAGGATTCTCCACCGTCCATTCGAATTTTCTAAACCTCCTACTGGATCTATGTAGAGTCAAGGCCTGCGCTCCTTTCTTCAATCAGATGGCCTGCGGGGATTTCCACCATGATCCAATTCTCGACGACGTTCTCCCTCCTGAGCTTTTTATTTGGTTTCGACTTAGGAGGTTTCCTAAGCTTGTGAAGACTCAGTCTTCAATCCTTCCAGAATGAATCTCTAGACTTCGACAACACTTCCAAAGTGTTATCCCTCCTGAGCTCTGTCTGGTTCTGACATTGATAACTTAGGTTTGCGATGTTCTCTCCCTGGCTTGATGCACACTTTGTAGAGCTCCTAGTGAAGAGAGAACAATCCTACAGTGTTTCCCCTTGGCTCAATGCACACCTTGCAGAGCTATCAATGAAGAGAAACAATTGAAACTGGAAGNTGACTTCCTCATAAAACAGAAATTAACAAGAGATTTCACGCAACACCTTTTTTGGATCAATTTTCCATTCTGTTCTATTCATGAATGCCCACTGGCTACATAACATACATAAATTACAATAGTTCAGAAAAAACTGAGATTTCCTTCTTCAACACAGTTCTCTTCCAGCTCTCGTTCTTCTTCCTACTCTCTTCTACCGCTAACTGGACTTAGAAGTTTTACATGACTCAAAATGTTCCCAGGGTTTCCCCTGGCTACTTGCATACTCTAAACCTTATCCTACGCTATCTTAGACCGGTCATTTTCCAGAGCTGAAATGGGAGCTTCTACTCTACTTACAATTTCAAAAACCATGCTTCAAAGGGAAAGATCCGACTTCGGTTCAAGTGTGCCTCCGAAGGTGAATTCGTCGCTATGTGGAGGTGGATCCCAGAAATCACACGTTTGAAGTTTCGGGAGGACTCCCACGTGTTGGGTGGTCCCACCTTTGTGCACCTGCCAATGATGCTCCTACATCATATGCCCATGACATCGAAAGAAAATTAGCAAAACAAGGATACAAATGGCATTGATATAAAGCAGCATATCATACCATAAAATATAAAGGCGTGGGGGCTGGGGCTGGGGCTGTAGCTACCATTATGCTTCGGCTGAAATGAAAACAATTATGTCCAATCGAATATTAACAGGACTACCCACACACGTCTGATCGGATTGATGTGTAGATGAGAGAGTTATGAGAAAGAATCGACGGCTATATAAATCTCTTCACCACTCACCTTACCTCACCGTGCTTGGTCCAAATCCTAAATTGTTGTCTGTTTTGTCAACTCATCCTCCTCGTGCAAGGGGTGACACCTTAAAAGCTAAGGCCATGCCACATTCTTACAATATTAATTTGTGAAGGTATAATAATATTGATAACCATATGAGAAACTTATATTTTAGGTTAGGGTTTGGGAGGGAAATCTACTTTGATCAACCATATGGGATGTCAATAGTGAATCAAATGGAAATTAAGGCGATCAAACAACTATTGCAATATTGAATCGAATGGAAATTCAGTGCCATCAAACAACTATTACGAGGGTCAAACACAAGATAATATTTAATATTTTTAAATATTTCTATCACTGTCAATTAAATAGGGTTATTTGATATATTTCACAATGAAAACCTTATTTTTAAGGTTATATAAGTTTCTTTTGTTCCTTAAAATAGTATGTTTGGGAGGACATCCTAGTTTGATCAACCCATATAGGATGTTAATAATGAATCAAATGGCAATTCAGTGCCATCAAACAACTATTGCAAGAGCCAAACACAAGAACAGGAACTCGAGTCGCACGAGAAGAACGTCTATGATATTTTTGAATATTTATTTAGAATTATATGTGAAACATGTACAAATATTTTCTTTAAAATGCAGTGGATGAATTAAATATGAAGCACATTAATATTTGAATTTAATTTTTATTGATGCAATTAAAACATATATGAAACTTAAGCAGGATAAAAAATGAATTCATACCTAAAAATAATTCATATTTTTTTAGTTAACATATGTGAAGTAAATAATAAGCACATATTGATTTTACCAAATGTTATGGAAGGGCATATATGAATTTAACAAATCTAAATCCTCACATATATGAAACTTAAGCAGGATAAAAAATAATTCATACCTAAAAATAATTCATATTCTTTTAGTTAACATATGTGAAGTAAATAATAAGCACATATTGATTTCTACCAAATGTTATGGAAGGGCATATATGAAGTTAACAAATCTAAATCCTCTTCTGTGTTTTTTAAATAGAAAGAAAGAACGAACATGAATTTTTTTTTTTTGATAAAATTCTAATTTTGTAGTATGCATTAATCCGCAAGATATAGAAGTGGGTGCTTCAATGAGTGGAGAATACTTAAATAAAGAGTATACTTTGAAATTGATTATTGATTCTAGGTCTTTAGACTGGGTCCATATATATAGATGCCACCTGCCCTCACCTCTTCATAGGAGTTTTGCAAGTTAAAAAGTTAGCCCTCTCTAGCATGTATGGTGATAGCAGTGATTAATATGAAATGGGAAATTTTATCTACGGATCAAATGGAAGACCTGTATCTAATAGTATAGCAAGTTCATGTTCTAAGATCGGCCGCGTTGTTCTCTCGAAATAGGGAGAGCACTGGCATAATCAATCATCTGTTGGTTGAGCATGAATTGATTATGTTTCGAGGGCTGGCTTAGTCAACAATTTGTTGGTTAATCATGAATTGATTTTGTTTTGAGGGCTGGCTTAATCAACAATTTGTTGGTTGATAATGAATTGATCACAATAAATTTCGATTCCGAATTGAATAAAAAAATAGTATCTATATACATATAACTTATTTAACCCCAAGCATAGTTTTCAAGTAGTTTAGGTTGATATATAGTCATCCCATTCAATTTAATTTAAATGACAGCAATTTAAGTGACTCAGCAGTGAGTTAATTCATATCCTCCTATCCTGACCAAGAATGACAACAAACTTTCCCTATACTTTGAGATTGATTGTTTAGAAGGGGGGTTGAAACATTTATCAAATTTACCATACTTTGAGATCGATTATTGAGAAGGGGGATTGAAACATTTATCACTATTACCATTGAATGTTATCACACAGGGATCAAATCCATATTCTGTAAATGCCAGGCATATATAGCACCTGGATATAGAATGTCAGCCAAACGTACAATAGCATAAGTGTGGGAATAAAAAGCTAATATATGATCCTCATACATATATAACTTGGAAATAATGGAGTAAGCGCCATTTGTAAGTTTCAGTTGTTAAGCGTGTTAAGAATCAGTTCATAGTTAAGATTCTAGTTGTTTTTGGTTTGCATATAACAGACTCGATAGAATCTTTTCCTCTATAAAGATGTAATCCGTATTCATTGAATAATATAGAAGTGAGCATAGCCTCACCATATATTTGTTTCGCAGATTTTATCTTGGTATCAGAGCCACAAGAATAAGATGCGGAAATATTTGTTGGTCCGCAGGCTGGATAAGAAGTGGTATCAAAGACATGAGAGTGAAGTGCAAAAATATTTGTTGGTTCGCAGGCTGGATAAGAAGAGTCGCGTGGGTTCTAGTTGCATCGAAAGGGAGGTTACAGTCAGCATGAAGACTTATGCGCGAGTTTTTGAAGAGAAGGTTCATGTCTTTTTAAGAGGTGGATATAAGACATGTATATGAATGCATGCGTGGATATATGTTGAAAACGTGGATTTTGAATGGAGCGTTGAAAGCATGTGCGTGAGTATTTGCATGAAGAGTTAATGTATGAATAGTATTTTTTTTAAATAGTGAGGTGGAGTGGAGTTAAAAGGTTTATTAAACTTTATTATGATAGTTTCATAAGAGTGGAGTTATTTATCTTTTTAAGAGTGGGTTTTAATAAACTATTAAAGTGGGTTTTATTTTGGAGTTTATTAAAAGTGAATTTTTATTCAAAGTGGGTAATTTTGAAGTATAAGTGGATATTAAAGTTTATTCAAGAGAATATTATTTGTGAGATTTTGTGTGTGAAAGTTGGGAGTTGAGATTGAGACAAATCGGTGGTATTCAAAGGCAAAGCGACAGAAAGTTGCATATCCTTGGTGATTTACTTGCAGAGACTAAATTGCAGTGATGGCGAATCCTCTGCCAGAGACCTACCTCAACGAAGCCAACAAGTTAGATGGATCAAATTTCATTAACTAGAAATTAAAGATGCAGATGCTCATGGAGGGATATGGTGTCTGGAACATTGCAAAGGGAACTGAACTGAAACCTGATGCCGCTGCAGGTGCGACAACAACACAAATCCAAGATTGAGAGAAGAGAGAAAACAAGCCAAAGGTATTGTTGCGCATGTATGTTAAAGATAGCATAATTCCACATATTAGAGAAGCTACAACTTCTGCTACAACATGGACAACGGTTAAAGAATTGTATGAAACTAGCAACACAAATCGCATTCTGTTCCTGAAAACTAAATTGCTAGGCATTAAGATGGATGGAAATGAATCTGTTAGTTCATTTTTGGGTCATATTAAAGAGGTAAGAGACAAGCTAGTAAATATAGGGAAAACTATTTCCAACACTGATCTGGTCACTATTACCTTAAATGGTATGCTAGAAGATTATCATATGTTCATAATAGGTCTTGTAGCAAAGGAGAAACCTCCTACGTTTGAAGAACTGACAGGTATTTTGCTGCAAGAGGAAGAGAGGTGCGGGAATCTGAAGCCTCCTAGTAAAGATTTGGCACTGTGGTCAAATAATAGATCTGGAAGAGGGAGATCAGGATTAAGAGGCAGAGGAGGGAGTTCATGGCAGAGAGGTGGTTCATGGAAGAGAGATGGTTCATCGCAGAGAAGACAATCTCCAAATCAATGTATGCAATCTGACAGGAGTGAGTCTAAGAGTTGTTTTTATTGTGGTCTACCTAGACATATTGTTAAAGATTGTCATAAGAATAAAAGTGATGAGGCTAGGAATAAACCTAGAACACATTCAATTCATTATGAAGAAAAATCTTCAAATCAAGATCTCATAGTATTTATTGCTAGTGATGATATTGATGAACCCTCGAATTTTGACTCATGGGATCTTAGGTTGTTTGTGTCTAACGCTGTTTTATTTGCTGAAACGAATGATTTTGATGCCTGGTTTGTGGATTCCGGAGCATCAGCACATATGATTTGTAATAAAAATTGGTATGCTAATTTTAAAGAAACATAGAATGGTGCCAACATATATCTTGGAGATGATCGCGCTCATCAGATCAAGGGATATGGAGACATTCCTATGACATTGTTGAATGGTACTGTTCATCACATTTGCAATGTGGTGTATGTGCCAGGAATAAAGAAAAATTTGATCTCTGTATCCACCATTACAGATCAAAACTTAAAGGTTGAATTCTTCAATAATTATTTCATAGTGAAGTATTTGCTCGACCACTTCCAAACTATTGCAATGGGAGTTAGAGAAGGAGGTCTATACAAACTTGATGTTACCAGCAAAGCACATCATGCACTGACTTCTATAGCTATGCCAACAGAGACTCTTTGGAATCAAAGGTATGGACACATCAATCATCCTGATTTATTGTTATTATAGAAAGAGAATATGGTTGAAGGACTTCCCATGTTAAAGAATGAGAAGGTTGCTTGTTATGGATGTGCATTAGGAAAGATGCACAGAGATGAATTCCCCTCTAATATTGATAAGAAAAAGAAAGATGTGTTAGATCTTGTGCATACTGATGTTTGTGGGCCTATGCAGACTAGGTATTTAAGAGGAGCATTTTACTTTTATTTATTTATTGATAATTGCATGAGATACACATGGGTTTACTTCCTTAAATGAAAAATTGATGTTTTTGAGTACTTTAAGGAATTCAGAACCATGGTGGAAAAGCAGACAGGAAAATCCATCAAAATCGTCTGTTCAGATCAAGGGGGAGAGTATAAATCAGGGGACTTCAACAAATATTGCAAAGATAATGGAATAGTATAGCAGTTTACAGTACCTCACACTCCACAGCAAAATGGAGTCGCAGAAAGGAAAAACAAAACTCTGGTAGAGTGTGCACGCAGTATGATGAAAGGTAAGAATCTCTCAAATGCATTTTGGGATGAAGCCATAAATATTGTACTTTATTTAAAGAATAGAAGTCCAACAAGGTGTCTTGATAATGTTACTCATTTCAAAGCCTTGTATGGTTCCAAACCTATAGTTAATAATTTGAAAATATTTGAGTGTAAGGGTTTTTCTCATATTCCAAAGGAGAATAGGAAGAAATTGGATGCTAAAGTCGTTAAATGTATTTTCATTGGGTACTGTTATGAATTTAAAGCATACAAACTGTTCGATCATTCTACTCAGAAAGTATTTGCAAGTAGAGATGTACTTTTCCATGAGCAGGAAGCAGGAAATCATGATGACAATAGTCATGAGGAATGGCAGAGACTTCTTGATGAAGGAGTTAAAGAAGAGCAGGAGGAGAAGCAACCCACACAGTAGCAACCATCCCCGCAGTGACAACGACAGCAGTAGCAAGAAGGACTCAATGATATGGACAATTCAAGCAGTCACAGTTCACCTAGAGGTGAAGATAGATTTTCACAAAGTGGGGAGGAAGATAATCAGTTGAGAAGATCTTCAAGACATATTCGTCTTCCTGAGAGGTATAAATACTATGCCCTAATGAGTAGCATTTCAAATGTCATAGAACCCATGAGTTTTGATGAAGCTAATGAACATGATGAATGGCGAAATGCAATTGAGGAAGAATATGAATCTATAATGAAAAACAATACTTGGGAATTGACTGAATTGCCTAAACATAAGAATCCCATTGGATGCAAATGGATATACAAACCCAAGTTTAAATCAAATGGTAGTATAGATAAGTATAAGGCTAGACTAGTGGCAAAGGGGTGTTCACAAACAAAAGGTATTGATTATGATGAAACATTTGCACCAATAACTAAATTGAATACTATCATAATGCTAATTTCTTTAGCTACAAAGTACCATTGGAAGCTGCACCAGTTAGATGTTAAATCTGCATTTTTGAATGGTGACTTAAAGGAAGAGGTTTACCTTACTCAACCTGAAGGGTTTGTTGAAAAGGGGCAAGAAAACGTAGTGTGTAAGTTAAAGAAAACATTGTACAGACTAAAACAGACACGTAGGTCATGGTATGAAAAGATAGACTCTTTATTTCTTCAACATGGTTTTATGAGGAGCAAAAGTGATCCAAATCTGTATACCAAATTAGATGAACATGGGTATATAGTATTGATTTCATCATATGTTGATGATTTAATAATTATAGGAAATGAAGAGAAGTTAATTGATGAAATCAAGGAGCACTTATCAAAGGTATTTGAAATGAAAGATCTTGGTGAGTTACATTACTACCTAGGTCTTGAAGTTTGGAGAAATGCAGGCCAAACCTTTTTTTGTCAGAGTAAGTATATCATAGAAATAATTAAGAGATTTAAAATGGATCAGTGTAAGTCTTCTATTGTTCCCATGCAATAGATTGTGAATCTTTCTTGTGATGATGGTTCGAAGGAGGTGAATGACATTGTGTATAGATAGATGGTGGGTATTCTAAATTATCTCACCACAACTAGACTTGATATTTCATATTCTCTGAGTGTGTTAAGTCAGTTCATGGACAAACCTCATGAAAGCCATTGGAATGCATCAAAGGTAGTACTTAGGTATCTAAAAGGTACACTTAATTATGGTATTAAATATACTGATGCATATGATGTTGAGTTGTCAGGTTATTCAGATTCTGATTGGGCTGACAATCTAGATGATCAAAGATCAACCACCGGATATGCGTTCAACATTGGATCTGGGGTTGTTTCATGGAGTAGTAAAAAGTAGGCTACTGTATCTTTGTCTTCTACTAAAGCAGAATATAAAGCCTTGTGTGCAACAACTTGTGAAGTTGTTTGGTTAAGAAGACTTCTTCAAGATGTTGGAGAAGAACGAAAGGAAGCTACGATGATCAGATGTGATAATCAAAGTTCAATCAATATTGTGAAGAATCTGATTTTTCATGGAAGGACAAAGCATGTTGAAGCTCAATATCATTTTGGTTAGAGAAAAGTTGCAGTCAAATGCAATAACTCTTGTGTATTGTAATACTAGTGAAAATGCTGGAGATATTTTCACTAAGCCTCTTGGAAAGATTAAGTTTGAGTTGTTTAGGTGTAGAAGTCAATCCATTCTCCATTAAGGGGGAGATTTGGAAATAATGGAGTAAGNCAGAATATAAAGCCTTGTGTGCAACAACTTGTGAAGTTGTTTGGTTAAGAAGACTTCTTCAAGATGTTGGAGAAGAACAAAAGGAACCTATGATGATCAGATTTGATAATCAAAGTTCAATCAATATTGCAAAGAATTCAATTTTTCATGCAAGGCAAAGCATGTTGAAGCTCAGTTTCATTTTGTTCGAGAAAAGTTGTAGTCAAATGAAATAGCTCCGATGTATTGTAATACTACCGAAAATGCTACTGATATTTTCACTAAGCTTCTTGGAAAGATTAATTTTGAACTCCTTAGGGAGATGTTAGGTGTAGAAGTCAATCTATTCTCCATTAAGGGGGATACATGGAAATAATGGAGTAATTACTAGTTGTAAGCGCTAGTTGTAAGCTTCAGTTGTGAGAGTCAGTTGTATGCATGTTAAGATTCAGTTCATAGTTAAGAGTCTAGTTGTCTTTGGTTTTCATATAACCGACTCGGTAGATTATTTTCCTATATAAGGATGTAATCCATCTTCATTGAATAATATAGAAGTGAGCATAGCCTCACAGTGTGTTTGTTTCACAGATTTTATCTATATACCCAATCCAAACTGTTAAAAAACACAAATCTAAAATTCAAAGTATAAAAGGTATTGTGAACTAGCAAGCCCTAACTATGAGAATGCACTCTTCGGTCCCTCTTCAATGAGAATTCACTCTCAGGTCCTGGTGCATCCTCACTCTTTTTTATTGTCTATGCAATATGGTAATTCCCATTCAATAGGAATCAATTGTGAGTTATCACTCTTGTTATTGTCAATCACTATGTTAATGCCCAATGTAATGGATGGATCGATGGGAATCAATTACACTCTGTGATGTTTTCTTTTTATGATGAAACTAGCAGAATAGTCTCTATAGGAAGCAAACCTAAATGTCATCCTTATACACCTTTGAGACTTGTCATTCCATCTTCTTAATCATCAAAATTTGACAATAAGTTCACCAACATAGTAATGTGATGTTTTTGATGAAACTAGCATAATAGTGTCTAGAGTAAGTAAACTTAAACGTCATCCTTCTACACCTTTGAAACTTGTTATTCCATCTTTTTAATCATTCAAAATTTGACAATCCATTCACCAACATAGAAATTTCTTAACCATATTAAATAAATGTAAAAAAGTAAACATATAAACATATGCATTTATAAATCCGAGGAATTTAAAATCCATATTTAATCTTATCCATAGAAAAAAACATCAAAGATTAGAAACCTATTTAATGTGCACATTTTCAATAAGTGTATGAGTGGTAATAAAAAATATAAATTCATATTATATAGAGTTTTCATATGAGAAAGTTTGGTATTCTTATAGATTAGGGCATACCTAAAGAGAGATAAAGGGCGAGTTCGAGCTAATGATGGTCTCGCATTATGTCTTAGTGGAAATGCACACATGGAAGGAAATTTAATTAGATTTCCTAATATACAATTTTTATTCATAGAAATTATGAATAACTACCCCAATTTTTTTTTTCTTTCTAATAGTTGTATCTTATTTTTCCAACAAAAAATAATATATATGTTTTTGTTTGTGTAGGTGTTCAGTACCTTAACTATGGAATTTCATTCCAAAAACTTGTATAAGTAGAGAACCATTTTTTCTTGTGTATTTTTTCGAAATTTATAATANATGTATTATAGGATTTTGATATATGTCAAGACAAAAATAGATTAGAAATAATAAACATTATTAATTTAAAAAAAAATTGTATATTTGGAATATGCACAACCAAATCTATGTTTCTGTAGTTTCGTCAATAACTGAATTGTGTAGCCTATAGAAAAATAACATAAAAAATAAAGATATGGAGAGGAATTCATAAAAATAGAGTTTTATATGTATTTCCAGACTAGACCACTAGGTTTCCATACCGAACCTAAATCTGAGACAAGAAACTCAACAAACATGTATTCTAGAGTTGCAACTCATGGCCAAAATTTTTTGAAATCCATTTAGGAACACACACACATTCCTAAAGCGTTCACTCGTTATTAGAAACATGAATGTCAACGCATTCCTATTAACACAAATCAATTCTCTCTCTCTCTCTCTCTCTTCACCCCACTCCCTTCCTCCCCTGCTCTCCAACCTCACTCTCCCTATCCATCGCTCACTCTCTTCCCGCTCTTCCCCTCTCTCCTTGTGTCCCTCTACCCACTCCTATCTCTTCCCCATTGTTTCACCCTGATCTCTCTCTACCCCACTCACTCTCGTCCTCTTCACTCCACATTCCTTTCTCTCCCACTCTCTAATTCTCTCTCTCTCCTTTCCCTCTCCCCCTCTCTCTCCCCTCTCCTTCCCTCTTTCATTTTCTTCCCCTCTCTTCCCCACACTCTCTCACTTTCTCTCCTACTTTAAATTTCATCCCCTCCATCTCTCCCTTTCCCTCTCTTGCTCCCCCTATCTCTTTACGTTTATCCCTCTCTCTCTCTCTATCTCTCCCCCTTCCTCGCTTCCCCCACTTTTCCCTTCTCTCTGTGTCTCCATCCCTCCCTTCCCCCCATATTTGTCTCCCTCCCTACCCCNCTTTGATTCAAATGGATGTTGGTGGCCTCCCACTTATTCCAACCTCATTTTGGCATCTTTCTAGTTTGGCAATTTTTTTCTAGTTTCTGAGTCCTTGACTTTTCGGGCCGTTTTGAGACCCCAAACAACATTTTTAGGGATTGCCACACTGAAACTATACACAAAGTTAGAGTCTGATGGAAACATGTGTGTTCCTCAGATAGACCTTTCCAATGGGATATCGTGTGCCTAAAACTTATATTGTATGCAAAGGTTATGACGTCGAGAAGTTGATGTACTAACTTACCCCAATGGGGCTCACATTAGTTTTGGCGCTTCATCTACTAGGGTTAGGTTTTTGGATGTAGAGGGTTTGGCATTCCTGTTTATTGTAAAAAGGTTTGGAGAGCCTCATTGTAACCTTCTTCGTTCGAATGGGTGTAGCTGCCACCATTCTAGCAAGCTTGTTTTCCGCTGCATTTTACAGTTTCAACATATTTTGTTATTGAATAGAAACTAGTGTTACCATATCTCTGTTATTGTATCTATGTTACCCTTCTGTTTTTATGGTAATAATAATAATAATAATAATCTGTATTCATTTTTTTCTTCTCATAAAATCCAGATCAATGGTATCAAAGTGGTCTGCTTCTTGTCGTTCTTAATGGATGTCCCCAACGAGGTTAGGGTACAAAGAATTGGGTATTGAGCATGTTTCTCTTGAGGAAAAAATATATTGCTTGCCCGAGAGATCTCTCATGGTAGGAGAAAATAAATAAAATGGGACATGATATTCTTCTAAAATTTTGCTCGAGGAATCCCTCATGCAACATAGGAACAAAATGATGGACAGTTTTGTGCAAATCCTTTGGTGACTACCAACAAGCGATGCATCTTCATCGAGTGGAGTCACCGCCCCATTCAAGGTACAAATCAACTTTGATATTCCCATATTTTAATGTTATATAGATGCAGATATTGTAGAAAAATGGTTGAATTTGCTAGAAGGGTATTTTTTTTTCCATAACTTTTTGAGCAAAGAAAATATTACGTCTGCACTCCTCAAAGTCATTCCCCATGTCAAATATTGGTGGGAGACTTTATCTGAGAAAAAGGAAACATAGGAACTCTCATTATTTATAGTCCCAGTCACCTAGGATTCCTTCAGGGATTCTATCAAGGAAAAATACTACCTTCTCAGAAGTTATGATGACCTGTATACAAAATGGACCACACTGCAGTAGGAAAGAGACCAAACACTGCCAGAGTTCACAAATATCTTCCATACCTTGCACACCAAGTTGCATATCAAATATTGTGAGCGACATATGGTGCTCAAGTATCATGGTGGTTTTCATATATACACCCAGGTCGAAATGAATTTTTTTGACCTCTCGTTCTTGGTCCCAACCTATCGATATGTCATCAAAATCGAGCAAAAGATGAAACAAAAGACGTGGGAAATTGGGCCTCGGAACCCCCCACATTAGAAGAAAGTAAAGGGAATCCCCAACCCATAGAAAAAAAGGATAGAGAAAAGACAGATAGCCTCAAGACAACTAGTATAGGTCACAAGCAAAGAAGGACACCAGAAAGACAAAGAAAAATATCAGGAAGTGGTGTGACTTCTATAAGATCCCCTAACATAACACTTTTGATTACCACTCAAAGAAATCATTGGTGGTTGAGGTGAAACCCTATGAATCATATGCAGGGTTCGACTCTGATTCAAAACCATAAAGAGGGAGACAAATCATTGGCATGGAACTTAGTGCCACCGTTCCTACCACTAAGGTCCAACCCGATAAACCAAGCAAGAAAGAAGAAGGAAAATAACTCTTTCATTCACATATGTGGGTAAAAATCACCCCGATGAAATTTATCATTGATAGTGTTAGGAAGAAGAATGTCATCTCAGAATAGGTCCTCAAGTGTCTAGCCCTAATAACAACATCACACCCACAACCCTACAACATTGGATGGTTCCGCCAAGGAAGCGATCTCTACGTTAGCCAACAGTGTCACTTGTCATATGACATCAAGCCCTTCAAAGATGAGGTATTGTGTGATGTTGCTCCTCTCGAAGTTTGTAATGTTCAATTGGGCCAACCTTATTTATCCAAATATCATGTTGTATATGATTCTAGGCCTCGTAGTGTTATTATTACTTTGAACAGGAAATTGTACAGGATCCCTCAAGCAGTTCCACCTAGTGCTATTTGCTTGATCTCTGCCAAGCAATGCAGGAAGGTCATCTCTTAGATTGGGATGTTTTTCTTCTTCGGGATTCTCTCTCAAAGAGAGTGAAAGAATGCAGCCAAATCTAGGGCCTCTATAGATGACCTATCCACACAACATAAGCAAGTGTACACGGTCATGGAAGAATACAAAGATATATTCTCCTCACCTATCGGGGTACCTATGCACTGTCAGGTCAAGCATCCCATCGATATGACCCTCGAAAAACCGTTGTGCAATGGTCTAGTATACCACCACTCTCTATTAGAGAATGAGGAGGTCAAGCGATAGATCCAAGAAATTCTCCACAAGGGGAAAATCTGTCCCATATCATCACCTTGTGGGAGCCCAATCGTGTTGGTGCAAAAGAAATATGAGACCTGGCGAATTTTCATTGATTATCAGTCCCTAAATAAAATCACAGTCATGATTCGGTACCCGATTCTCCAAATCGACGATCTCATTGATCAACTCAAGGGGGAAAAATATTTCAGTAAGATTGATTTGAAGTCTGACTACCACCAAGTCCCCATAGAATAAACAGATGTATGGAAGACCACAATCAAGTGAAAAGAAGGTCTTTTTGAATGGCTAGTCATGCCCTCTGGTTTGACAAATTCTCCAACAACTTTCATGAGAATTATGTATGATATGATGTGACATTTCACCAATAATTTTGTAGTGGTGTATCTATATGACATCCTCATCTACAACAAGACTTGGGTGGAACACTTGCATCATATTGAGTAGGTTTTGCAAACCTATGACAACACAAGCTATATGCCAACTTGGAAAAATTCTCCTTCAGAATGTTCAAGGTCCAATGCGTACACTACATCGCGGATAAACATGGTGTGCATGTGGATCTAGCCAAGATCTAGGTCATTTGTGACTGGCCAGCCCCAACCACACTCACTGAGCTTTGAAACCTCTTAAGCCTTACCAATTTCTATCATAGGTTCATGTTGTGATTCTTCCATATTGCATGGGCCCTCATCCAAGTAACTAGGGGTGGTGGTAAGGAAATATTTGTGTGGGGCCTGTCCCAACAAAAATCATTCAATGATTTAATGCAATGCTTTTTCTCAGCCCTAGTACTTTCATTACCATACCTACATCAACCCTTTGAGATTGAGATAGATGCTTTAGACTATGTTGTGGGCACAATTTTCACTCAACATGGCCACCCCATGTCCGTAAGTACCCTACTTACGAAAATGAAATGTACTCCATTATGCAAGCCTACTGCCAGTGGATACATTACAATCTTGGGAAGGAGATGATCATCAAAAAATATCATAAGCCATTGTAGTTCATGCAGACACAAGGCAGATTGTTGAATGACCACCATTAGATTTGATCTACATACTTTCAACAGTGTTGGATTACTGAGACGGGGGGTGAATCAGTAATAGTGTAATTATAATCATTTTTCTTCAAATGTTATATCAATGTAGAATTATTATCCAATAATGAGCAGTAATAAATAAACAATCACACAAATACATAGTACACCAGTGTTTTACATGGAAACCCAAATTGGGAGAAAACCACGGAATGCTTTTTCTTATATGTCTTGAAGAATTACACTCATTGGAAGCACCAACTTCCTTTGTTTTCCAACTACAATTGGAAGGAGGCTCCAACCCCCTAGTTTCTCAGGCTACAACCTAAGGGAAGCTCCAACTCCCCAAATCTCTAGCTACAACCAAAAGGAGGCTACAACCCCCAATGTTCTCCGGCTACAACCAAAATGTGTCTACAACCACCTATCCTTGCCTCATCCTACCACCCTGAAGTAGAAGTAGAATGATGAAACCACTGTCACACTATCACTGTGAGATATACCGTTGTAAACCAGTACCAATAAATCTAAACCATGCATCAACCATGCATCAAAATGTACCTCAACCTATAATCAACCTGTACCATAAACAAGTGCATCAACCATGCACCAACCTGTAATCAAACTATACCATAAACAAGTGCATCAACCATGCACGAACCTGTAATCAACCTATACCATAAACAAGTGCATCAACCATGCACCACCTGTAATCAACCTGTACCATAAACAAGTGCATCCAACCATGTACCAAGTATGTTCCAATCATGTGTCAAATACTCACCAACTATGACTCATCAATATGTACCAACATCATCAACTATACACCTCATGTATGTGCCAACTCATCAACTACTTATCTCAACCATGTACTCAACATGTGCCACAACCAAAAGCCC
>SNQJ01S0025104.1:208451-225067 GCA_010110895.2 Picea sitchensis
GGGTTCTCTTACTCCACAAAGCGTCTTCCTGTGAGGGCTTTCACCATAAGGGGACCACTTTGGAGATCATCCATATTTACTTCTTATCAACCATGACAAAACAATAATGATTCATATTTACATCAAACACTATTGGTTCCATTACCCAAACCTTTGTGCTACGGGTCTTTATTCAAGGGTTGACATCAATGACAACCAACCTTAATCAACAAACAATTCCACCTCAACATCAAGTATAAAACAGTGAATATAGACCAAGTCACTCATTTTCTAAGCCGACCTCTAGTCACGACACTCACCATGGTGCTAGACTCTTGCAGCCACAAGACCTCCGTATGGTTCCACCTCTATGAGATAGAGCTTGACTTCACCACCACATACCAAATTTTGGGTGCAAACTCAGTTGCCGCTAATTTCCATCTTCAGGATGGGTTTTTGTGCCATCTGGGCCAGCTCTTCCATCAAGAGAGTGAGCGAAGCTGATTTTGGAAGCCCACTAAAGTTGGGTGGAAGGACACTTCGTCATCAAAAAGATAGTGGCAGTGTTGCAGAAACATTTCTACTATCTGAAACTTTGATAGGATGTCAGCAAGTATATCAAGTCATCCACGCATTATTTCCAAACTAAACGCTAAGAAATAGGGTTTGTACACCCCCCTGTCTAATCTTGGAAGGACATGAGAATACATCTCAATGGACTACATGTTGGGCCTTCCATCCACCAAGAGGGGAAATGACTATGTTTTTTTTGGTTGTTGATTTCTTTCCCAAGATGATGATCCTCGCCACCTATAAGAAGAGCATCACAACAAATGTCACTGCCAATATTTTATTTGAACAAGTATCTATACATTTTGAAATCCCACAAACCATTGTCTCATATTAGGACAGTCGGTTCCTCCACACATTCTATTTGAGCCTCTGGTCACTGTTGGACATCAAGATCACCAAATCCACTGCCTTCCAACCCGAGATAGATGGACAAACTAAGGTCATCAATTATATGATCATTCATATCCTACACATGTACAATTACAAGCACCTCTTCACATGGGATGAGAGTCTTCCCTATGTTCAACATATCTACAACCAATCCCTACATAGCTCAACTGACCATATCTCCTTTTAGGTCGAGTTGGGATTCCAACCATTGGGTCCCATGGATGTTGCACTACCTATTTCAAACACCCCAAGAGACTCATCAGATGCTCCAAATGAAGCTGACAAATCCTCCCAGTTCGTAGAGCAGATCGATCACATCCGCCATGAAGTTCAACATATTTTATAGAAGTCCAATTCCAAGTACAAGTAGTGCCATAATAAACATCGGGTGCCACATAAGTTTCAGGAGGGATATAAAGTGTGGTTTCACTTGTAGAAAGAATGCCTTACAGGGCCCCATGAGAAGCTTCTCTGACTCTGCTATGGACCTTACATCATCACCAAGGTTTTGGGTGACAATTCTTTCGTGTTCAACATTCCCCCTTTCCTTGGCCTACACCCAATGTTCAACGTGGATCTCCTTCAACCATATTTCCCACCATTATTGGACGCCTCATAGATAGAAGAACAATTGAAACCAATAGATCTCAACCATGACTCCATGCAACATGAATCCAATGATAATATCATGGAAACACAAGTCAAGGGTACTCTCCAACAGAGGATCCAACTTTATCACATTGTTAAAGCAGGGAATCTCTTTGACCAAGGAAAGTGACTCACCCGGGGCCAAATTCAACAGAAATTTTCTCATCTGATGGGGGAACTCAATGAAATGGAGACCATTGTTTCCTAAGGTGGGAGGATTGATCCATATGGACTTTGGTGTTCCCCACCTATTCCAACTTTTTCATTTTGACAGTTTTCCAGTTGGGCAATTTTTTTCTAGTTTTCGGGTCCCCGACTTTAGTGGCCATTTTGAGGCCCTAAAAAGCATTTTTATGGCTCTCCACAGTTGGACTATCAAAAAATTCAAAGTCTAACAAAAACATGTGTATTCCTCGGATATACCTTTCCAACGAGATATTGTGCGCCTAAAACGAAGATCGTATGCAAAAGTTACGACCCCTCGAAGTTGATGTACTAACTTACCCCAATGGGGCCCACATGAATTTTGGGGCTTCATCTCCTAGGGTTAGGCATTTGGATGTCTAGGGTTTTGGCATTCTTGTTTATTGTAAAAAAATATTGCATGGCCTCATTGTAACCATCTTGTTTCGAATGAGCGCAACCGTCACATCTCTTCTCAGAAATAAGCCGCCACCATTCTAACAAACTTGTTTTCCTCTATATTTTATAGTTTCAACACATTTTCTTATTGAATAGAAACCGGTTTTACTGTATCGTTGTTATTGTATCTTTGTTATCCTTGTGTTTCTATGTTAAAAATAATAATAATGTGTATTCATTTCATTCTACTCATAAAATCCAGATCACTCTCTTTCCATATAACCTCTCTCTCTCTCTCTCTCTCTCTCTCTCTCTCTCTTCCCTTAAGTCACTAGTACGTATTGTAAAAATTTCGACGTTCTATTTTCGACGTTATGGACAAAATTGGCCTTACTGTCAAAAAATAGAGGATTTTTTTTTTCCATATTTCTCGATAACGTCGCTATTGCAACATTGACATCTCTCTTGCCACATTGTCTTCTCTCTTGCCATGTTGTCATCTCTCTTTCCACGTTTGTGACATAGGTGTCTCTCTTTCCACGTTTGTGAAGATAGTTGTTGCAGTATCGAGGTTTTGGAAACTAGGTTTTCCCCCTCCAATGGTCACTTAGTATTTATACCAAGTCAACTTTGATTTGGTCAATGATCACCAGAATTGTGATGTTATAAAATATATAAATATGTTGGATTTTACAAATGTTGCCACACGTTTTCTATAATAACTACAGTTCAATAATGGTTTGTGGGTATTCTCAGCTAGAGTACAACTATTAAAAGAAATTGTACTAGGGCTCTCTGGTTTCATTTTAATTTTCTAATCGGTCAAATTTTAAAGGAAACAACTATTAAAAGACATTGTACTAGGGATAACGTACATGATGGGAAACGATGACCTGTGAATGGGGCCAACACTGATTTTTTTTCAAAATATTTCTGTATGACATCATACATCCATGAGTCTTGAAACCCTTCCATACCATCAAGGCATGCATCTAGTCTAACCATGTCAAATTTCGATGCATACAAGCACATATTGAATAAATTTCAACATTGGCTCCATTCCCTCCTCACTATGTGAGGTCGATGCATGACATTTTTACTAGTTGAATTGGAAGTTTCATGACATTTGAAGAGAGCTCCAACAAAGATTCTACAGATAGAAACAATGACATTTGACAATGAGACGCCCATTCTGAACATTGTTGAAAACATGGACGATCTCAAATATTATATGGTCGAGACATCATACATCGTTGAGTCTTGAAACTCTCCCATACCATCAAGGCATGTGTCTAGTCTAACCATGTCAAATTTCGACGCATCCAATCACATATTGAAGAAATTTCAACATTGGCCCCATTCACTAGTACTCATTATGCGGGGTCGGTGAATGACATTTGTGGTGGTTGAATTGGAAGGTCCATGACATTTCAAAACAATTCCAACAAAGATTCTATGGATGGAAACAACGACACTTGACAAATATGAGATGCCCCATTATGAACATTGTTGCAAACATGGATGATCTCAAAGATTATGTGGTTGGGAAATCAAACATCCTTGAGTATTGAAACCCTCCCATACCGTCAAGGCATCTGTCTAGTCTAACCATGTCAAATTTCGATGCATACAAGCAAATATTGAAGAAATTTCAACGTTGGCCCCATTCACTAGTGCTCACTATGCAGGGTCAATGCATGACATTTGTGGTGGTTGAATTGGAAGTTCCATGACATTTCAAGAGAGTTCCAACAAATATTGTAGGGATGAAAACAATGACATTTTACAAATTAATATGAGACGCCCCATTATGAACGTTGTTGCAAACATGAACGATCTCAAAGATTATGTGGTCGGGACATCAAACATCCTTGATTCTTGAAACCCTCTGATGTCATCAAGGCATGTGTCTAGTCTAACCATATCAAATTTTGATGCATACATGCACATATTGAAGAAATTTCAATGTTGGCCCCATTCACTAGTGCTCACTATGCAAGGTCGATGCATGACATTTGTGGTGGTAGAATTGGAAGTTCCATGACATTTCAAGAGTGTTCCAACAAAGATTTTATGGATTGAAACAACAACATTTGACAAATTAATATGAGACTCCCCATTATGAATGTTGTTACAAACATGGATGATATCAAAGATTGTGTGTCTGGGACATCAAACATCCTTGAGTCTTGAAACCCTCCCATATCGTCACGACATGTGTTTAGTCTAATCATGTCAAATTTTGATGCATACATGCACATATTGAAGAAATTTAAATGTTGGCCCCATTCACTAGTGCTCACATGGACGATCATGTAATAAATATGACATCTATAACTAAGTATGGGGAAGGTTGACTTCTATATAACTATAATATGGGGAGGGTTTCCTGACTTCTATACTTGATTGTTTACGGAAGGTTGTGTTTCTCTTTATGTTCATATATTTGAAGAGAATATTAGAGTAGTTAGAGTATTTAGGACACTCTCGAGATTACTTTTGAAATACAAATAAAGGGGGATAAATGTCTAGCCACATGTATTCTTCTTCATATATTCATGTTTCATTTACATACACAACTGATTTACAAATATAGCGATAATATATTTTGTTTTGTTTTCCATTGATTTGACCCTAGTAAGTGGGGAATTATCCCTTATCACAACTACCATTTCAATAATTTGATATCTTCATAAAAAAAACATGTAGAGATTTTGCATCTATATATGTGAAAACTGAGGAAAACTGCATTGAAACCAATCAACCATCCATCACCATTCTAACCATAAACACCATAGAATTCAAACGGATGTTTCTTAATTATATAGAAACCCAACAAAAATCATAGAGAAATTTCACTAATCTAGGTTGTATCTTGCATAATCAATTTTGGGATATAAATAGTAATAGTGAAATGGTAGAAAACTATGTGAATGTTAATTGGTGCAGTTAATTAACAAAACCAACAAATTAGTATGGTAATAAGACACTATGAATCAAATCAAAGAGCATGGTTTTTTGATAATTGAAAACATTGGATTGATAGTAGAGAGGGTGATGAAAAATCGAGGTTTATGAAACTACTCCACTAATTGGAGGATAAATATATGCTCCAAGTCAACAACTACAGTATAATTGTAATTACATAGAGGAGGCTTAAATGTAATAAAATTAATGGTGTTTTTCATATAACTATGGGTGATATAACATAAGCCCTATTCTAACAAAGTAACAACAATTGGAACCTACAAATAAGAATGGGTAATTTCTACAATTAAAATCTTCGTCCAATACTACTTAGACTAAGGACTAAACATAATATTAAATCATTAATTTAACCAGAAACCCAAATTGAATGCATTGGTTGTGCTCTACATTACTAGAATCAATTATTTTATATGAAAAAGACTAAATCATTAACCCGTTGTTTTCTAAGTGTGAGCCCTAATAAGACGATGGTTAGAAGACTTGACACCCCCAAATCTCTTCAAAATGCTTCTATTTTAGGTGTCTATATTGATGAGAGTATAAACTATGAATAAATCACTCACCTAGTTAATCTAGTTGATAAAATTATGACAATTAAACCCATGAATCAAATATATCGAGGTGAATTTTGAGCTCTATTAGGAGATCAGCTGGACAATGTCTTGAACCAATCTAGCCATTGTATTAAGTCATAATTACTAAATAAGAAAAAAATCACAAGGATTACCATATATTCATTTATCATGGATATTTAAATATTATTATTTAATCTTCACACACCAATTTTTGACTAATATCCCTAAAAATAGACCACTGATATTGTTATTAAATGGCCAAGAGACCATAAAGACTTTGATTAAATGATTAAGAGACCATGAAGACTATTTCATTAAATGATGAATAATCTATTTTTTTCTTCGTTTCTTAGGGCTATTGTTTCCTACACCATTCAATTCTTTTGCAAACATACCTTTGGTTAATGACATGACACAAGAGAGGGTTGGGCCTCATTATAAGGTTGTTGGTTGTGAAATTGAAATTATCAAATAAACTAATTATAAAAAAGGGTTCAATGTCAAGTTTGTAAACCCTTCTAAAACATGAGATTGATGTCCCACTATAGTTTACCTATTTGATTCTAAGAGAATTTTCCAAAATGGATCAATGGTCCACCATTGTTTCGCTCTTTTCTTCTCATAACATTTCCTATTTTCCTCATTTCGTCATAATTTAATTTATATGTTCCATTTCTTGTTGAAGCTACTCAATTTAGTTTGTAGAAAACTTGATCAATTGTAAGTGATTCAATTGGTTTGACAGACTTGCATTGCAAGTTCAAGAAAATAAAATTTTGAAGCCTCCATAGATATGAGTTACCCTTCTATGGTATACTTTAAATTATATACAACTGAGCTTCCCATCCCTCAATGCTAGTTTGTTTTCCATCTTGATAGTGAATAATTAATGCTTGTGAAGCACGACCTCTTATGCAAATATAAAAGAATTAATGTTCTTTCTGATCTTATTTTGTTTATATAAGACACATGATAATTAATGGAACTATTATCCTTATCCTCCTAGTCCTCCAACTCAGTCATGCTCAGAAGACTCTTCAACAAGAGTGCAACACATTTTTCTATAATTCATTCTCTCAAAACCCCAATTTATTTTATATCTTGCTTGCTTTGCTTGATAGAGTAAAGCTCCCATTATCTTGTTGTGTATGAATAATATAACAATATACTAGTGGGAGAGTAATTAATACTCACCTTACCAAAATCCCATCAATATATACCATCGTTGAACATTCCCAAAGTTCAACTTCTTAGATATGGATCTCATGTCTAGAACACAACTAAGAAACCCAAACACTTATTCTTGCACATTGTCTATGGGAAACTAGATATGACAACTTTGCCTATTTATATAAATATTCTTAGAAGCAAATGACCTCTTTAGTTATAACATGATCTTAGTATCAATCCATCCAACCCTACCTTTCATCATCAAAGGAAATCTCTAGAGGCTTGTTTAGTTTGGGTCCCTCGTGAACTAGTTGATATGATTTGGTCAAAATTGCAATTCCATCTTTTCCCTTATCAAACATGACCAAATATCAGTTAGTGGGGCACACAAGGACTCAAAAAATTATTCATAAGTTAGGCATCAATAACTTATGAATAATTTGGTTCAGGTGATGCCTAATGGAATTTGGATACATGTTTGGAATCGTGATATTTGACCTTAAATATCATTGTTTCTATGATAGTTGAATTGGAAACAAAATATTACTTGAGATAACATTCATAAGGAAGACTTATTGGGTTCCTCATAATGATGTATGTGTAGGGATAATGCATAGACTTGCCATTTTTTCTTTTACTATCACTATGCTTCCTACCTTTGGGGCTAGGTCTTCTTTGGAACACGTAACAATATTTCTAGACAACAAAAAGCCACAACCTTCCTTCATCATTAGCATTAGCATATATTCACCTTATAGATTGGGGAACAATTGTGGAATATTATCCTCGGATTTGGTACTTAGAATATATGGTTGGAAGACAATAATTGTATTTTTGACGAAACATCAATATGGTTCAATGTATAATTTTTACATAATTTTACATGTGTATAATTTTGTATTTTTACATGTGTATAATTTTGTTTTAGATTTTAACTTCAAAGTTTAACGTAAACATCAATCATTAAACCAAATTCCATTATAATTTTAACTTCAAATTTTAACATAAACATTAATCATTAAACCAAATTCCATTATACTATAAAATATTATCTAATGAGAAATTATTTAATTCCCTAATCACTTTTATTAAGGAATTCTGTAAACTGGATTGTACACCGTCAAATCCCACACTCTAGATAAAATTAAATGTTCTATAGGTTCTTTAGCCTAGTGTTTATTTCTCCCTCGGGGTTTTAGCCCAAACATCGGGGTTTTATCTTCCTCATTCAAAGAAAATAAAGCATGCAACCTACTGCTTATAAGAAAAAAATGCTCCACGGTGAATACAAGCAGAGAGAGGTGATGTTAAGACAACGAGCATACGATCTCACAAGAGTTACTTCATTACATGCATATTCTAGCGATGCAGATTGAGGGATGGCTAAAAAATTTGTATGTAGGGTGATGGGATTTGGATTCAGTGAAATGGAAAAATACCCAGTGAAAATTGAAGCAAACAATTTGAGTGCCAGGTCTCAAAAATTCAGTGGTTCTTATCATAAAATTCAATCCAAAAATATCCAAAACCAACAACACAACGAGAGGATGAATCTGCAAAAAACATAGGCACTATCCCAACAGAGTACGAAAAAAAAATCACAGGGAAGCCAGAGTGGAGCACTAGTCAAAATTTTCTCAGAATTTGTAGGGATTTCCAAGAGAGCCAAATGCATAAAACAACGAGAATAGAAAGAAGCCATGATAATATTGGATAGCCATTATGATAAACCTAATTCATAGGGGCAAGAAAACAAGCATATGATGAAAATACAATCACAGGGAAGCCAGAGTGAATCACATGTCAAAATGGGCTCCGAATCTAAGGGTTTCTAAGATATCCAATTGCAGAGAACATGTAGGATGGGATGAATTCATGAGAATGTTGGAGGCCCGTTCGAAGGGACACATTACATTATCCAATGAGAAAATAACAGTTCTGAAGGCTATTTCAAGAGGGGAATCTATCTTTCTTATAGTCTCTACAAGCTCTGTCTTTGTAACATCCTCAATAGGGATTGCAACATGCCATTTGAATGTCACGACTCTACATTCCTTTGTTGGATCTCCACCTTGTGATGTGACTCATGAACAATTGTTGAGAAAAATTAAAACAAGCCAAGAACAAGATAATAAACTATTAAAACAATCCAAGAACAAATCATGAGCAAACAAACGAGCCAAGAACATGTCATTAATTCAATTTTGAGTTTGAGCAGTTCCACCATTTTTCATTGATTAGCAATAGGCCTGGTGTTATTATTTGTACATGGGGAAGTTTTCCATATTTGATAGAATGTAAATTCTTAGCTAGACATTGCTCAATAATTCATTTACATGATATAGGATACTATTTGAAAAATCTATATGACTCCTTAAGATGTGGTGCATCCATTATTAAAAAACTTATAGAGTTTGTTTTTTGTCGAGAAAATGTGCATGTGAATGAATTGATCATTTACTAATTAAATCATTTTTTAATTCATTTTCCTCCTATCCCAAGGTCACAAAGGTCCTTACATTTTTCATAGGGTATTGGCCCCTTGGCCTACTATAGTTGGGTAAATGACACAAAGGAAACAACTAGTTGCTTTAAGCCCATTAAATAAACTATCAGATTAAATAAAAATGTGATTCTGAATATGTTGCCTCTTGATTATCTATGGTATTAGCTTACTTGTTATATTGGGTTTGAACATACGTAATATACCTAAGTTGTTATGTTTATCAAGTATGATACTAAGCTTCCTATTGCATGCTAAGTCATTCACTAAGCAAATCCCATATGAGTGTCACTTATGGATACAACTCATCCCATCTTATGAATCCTGGATGGTGAGAAAGGAAGCATTGATTAAGGATTACCTGGAACACATCTAGGGGCCCTAGAAGACATCTAGGGACTTATATCATCAACCACCAAGGAAAAAATCCAAGGATCGATCCAAGCACTAAATAAGGATTCCCTAGAAGACATCTAGGGGCCCTAAAACACATCTAGGGACTTACTGCTTGGTCCTTGACCAAGAACCCCAAAAATATACAGTGGGAGCTCACTAAGGTATTTTTCCATGGCTCTAACTGGTTGGGTCCCAAAACAGTAACCCCAGGAGTGTACTGGGGGCCCTATATCTTAGCTAGGGTATTTTCTACCTTATGAAGAATGGCTCTTGTAGATGCATTAAATTCAACATAATTAAATGTTTTTCCGGTCATATGCATGATCTTGAATGATTATGCTTGCATGTATTAATTCATCAACAATAAGACAATGAAGAAATATGGTATCAGAGATATGAAAATGTTAGAGCCCTATAGCGAAGAGAAATATCCCAAGGGATTGTGTGGTAGAGAAGGGGATCTCATTCCTTGGGTTGTGCACATATTCGGATAGTTATAGGTGTTAACAAACTATTATTTTAATTGCTAATCCCAACCTGAAACAAAACCCTGAAGTGCTCTTCCTATGAACTACACATCCTTCCCAGTCTGAGTCTGTATAGCCAATCAACATGACCCCATCACCTTTGATGTATTCCAAAATATACTCTTTTGACCCTTCTATTTACCTCAAAACATGGTTTTCTACTATCTAGTGCACTCTCGTAGGCTCCACCATATACTAACTACGAGTGTTCACAACAAAACAAATATATGGTCTAGTGTTGAATAGATACATCAATGAACCAACCTACGGACGATATCTTGTGGAATCCACCAAATCAGACTCAAAATAAGCAAGCTTCCTCTAGTTGGTGACCATAGGTGTCGACATGGGTCTGCAATCCTCCATCTGAAATATACTCAGAATATCCATTGCATACTTCCCCTATCCCAAAAAGATGCATCCATCCTCTTGCCAAACCTCCATCCCCAAGAAATAATGCATCACTCCTATGTCCTTCATATCAAATTATAAATAAAATCTTCTCTTTCAATCAACGATGAGCTCCTCCCCTCCAGTGATAAAAAATTCATCAACATATAGGATAAGAATGAGAGTATCCTCTCCACATACAATGTAATAGAGATTTGGATCTGCCTGTCTCTTCTCAAAGCCCATTTGTAGCAAGTAAGAGTCAATCCCAGAATACCAAGCTCATGGATCTTTCTTTAGAGTCCCATAGAAGAAAAACTCGGCATTCACAAAAAACTGGCAAGGGTGCTGAAAACATCTCCTCGGAAAAAAATCGGAAAACCTCGGAACACATTAAAAAAAACATAATTATTCAATTGTTTTCAAAATTTTAAACATTTTTCAATATATAAAGCAACAACAACATCATATAAACACATAGGCACATAAATATGGAGAAATAACTAATATATATGATATAGTGGATGCCAAAAAAAAAAACGATACATCAAAGTCATTACTGAAAGTTTGAAACTAGTACAAAATGACATCAATGATCTCATATATAAATGTATATGTCCCAAAACTAGCAATTAGATTTATGATATAAAATTATCAATGCCATCTCCCCCTTTTACGAGAAACAATCAGGGGTTGTTTTCCATGCCTTGAACTAGAGGCAGAAGGTCCTGGTTGTGCATCAATGTTGGATGGAGGAATAGCTACTCCAATATGTGTAGAAAATGGTGTTCCACTTTCAACTAGATCATCATCCTCCATGTTGGGAAGGACATACATACTTATACTTAGAGGTTGTGGATGAAAATTTCAAACATCCAACCGATTGAAGTTTGAATCTTGCTCCACCATAAAAATCTTTAAAATTTGTGGATGAATTCACTACCCTGCCTTTTCACACCTCAAATATGTTGGATGGCCTCCACAAACCTCTTCCCTTTCCTATGCACACAAAATGCAAAAAACAATGAGCCAAAAAAATTTATTTTTTCCCGATTTTTTTGAGTTTTTCCCTATTTTTTCAAAAAATCAAGATTTTTTCAAACTCAGAGGTAAACTCATATTCCTCAATTGATGTTGTTGTACCACCCCACCTCTTGTTCTTCCTATTGAGACACTATCCAACATAGTTCCCCATCTTATTACAAGAAAACATTTAACTAGCCTATCATCCAACCTCAACCCTCCAACTGACATGGTTACCAATTGATGATAAAAAGACCAAAGAACACTGTTTTCAAGGTGAGTTAAATTTTTTTCCAGTGTCTTCACTTTATATCATCCCTCTTGTGCACTTAGGCTATGACACCATGAAGAGATTTGAGGCTCTTTAAGGTTGCTACAGGTCTGATTATTAGGACTGTTAAAAGGTCACTAACAAGCGTGTTTCCCCAAAGTTTTATGGTTGCCTTTTTAGACTGATTTAATGTTGTTGTTTGAAAGGGTTATTTAACATAGGTTTGATGTCCACTGTTATCTCTTTCAACATACATTAAAACAATAAATAGACCTCTTTATCTTTAACACTTAATGATGATAATAAACAATGCATACCACAAAGGTATACTCAAAGATTTTTGGTCAACATGACCTTGGAAAAACTCCCAAGGGGAAAACAAGTGAAGAGGAAATTTATGATGGAGTGTGAGGAAAAATATTACAACAAAGATAACTAGCCAAGGTATCTCTAGTTAGTTGTCCAATCTTCCTTGAAACAAGTGCCAACAGTTCCTTCAAAAGTGTGCCCTCTTTCTCAAGACTAAGTGCACCCTTTTTCCTTGAACAATCTGCCCTTTCTCCTTGAGCAATGAGCCCTCCTTGAACAATTCACCCTCCTTCTCTAGAAAGTGCTCTCTCACTTCTTAAATTTTGGCCCTACTCAACTTGTGTGTGCTCTTCCTTGTGCGTCCGTCTTCTCAAAGTGTTCCTGTATTCTCAAAGTGTGCCCTCTTTCCTTATTCTCCAACTCAACTCTTCTTCCTCTTCTCTTCACTCACTCATGCAAAGAGAAACATTTTCCCTCCTTTTTCCTTCACTCTTCCTTTAGCCTCCTCATTAGGCTAACCTAGGAATCAATGGCTAGTATTAGATCTTAGTCATCCCATATAAGTGGTGGAGATCAAATCTCCCCCTTTACTTAAGTTCTCTATTTCACTTTATGATTAATAAAGTCACTTTATGATTAATGAGCTCATAAAGTCACTTTGACTTTATAAATAAAATAAAGTGAGGGAGGGGTACTTTTCCCCCTTTAGTGTTAGGCACATCATTAACACTAGGGGACCACTTTCCAAGGTACCAAAACTCAATATTTGTCACAGGGTAGGTCGCTCTGTAATCTGCCTCGGAATGTGGTTTGGCTTCGGCCTAAACCTCAATATGTTTGCTGCCCCAGAAATGCTACTAGTAAATGGTGTTTCCACAGGTCATAAATAGGCCTTGTTATCCACAGATTTTTTAAGAAAGTGTTGTAGATATCCTTTGTTCATAGACAGTCCCAGATGAATCCATAACTCTCCCTCTTGCTGATATGGATATTCTGAGAGTAAGTGTGGAAATTTTCACCCTTTTGGCAGGTCTGAAAACACACAAAACTTCAAACATACACTTTCCTTAATAGAGTTTGCTAATTGATGTCATAACTCATTTCAGCTGGTACTTCTATGTAGGGAAGATATATTTTTTAAGACGAGGTATGAAAGTGACCCGTTCCCCTCAAAACCATGTCATGAAACTGGCCCTTTTCTTACAACTGATTGTTCTTGAAGGCACCCTCAAACTATAGTAAAGCATGCTAGAAAATGCACCCATGTTATCAAACCTTAAGGGTCATTTTCTCGACATAGTCCTCATGTTTTTATGCTGGCCCCAAAACAGTTCTCGATGTCATGTATTCTTAACTTTGAATTCTTGTAGGCCAACACTACAGACTTGTTTCTTGCCATATTTCTCATTCAAAGATTCCTCTTTCCACTCAATAGATCATAAATTTGGGCAACAAAAATTTCAAAGAAACTGAAGAATAGTTGATATCCTCGATTGTTTGTAAACTTGATCCATCTGTATCTCCTTTCATCATGCTGTGCAAGTTTGGTGTACGTGATATTTCAATGATATCTTTGTTTCATTGGTCACTGAGTGCTATGAAATTTATTTGAGGGTGATCCCTAAAAGCATTTGTAACTCTCACAATGTCATCCCTATCCTGGTTTGTGATGGATCCCAAGTTTCAGGGTCCATCTTATATGATCTCTCTTATGAACCTAGAGAAAGATCTTAGAATTGCAAGTCTTTTGTTGGGATATCTCTCCCAAACCAAAGACTCCACTAGTGCATTAGAAAAATTCATTGGAAAGAAAGTTCATAAATACCCATGCTATCACAGGGGGTACCATATGGCTCCAACTTGGGGACAAGTGTCCTCCTTTGGGGCACTTGAGAACTCTATAATCTTCATCATTTCTTCAACATCTTAAGGTTAAATCCGTGATCCATTTCAACCACCTCAAAATCTCCAATGTACAATGTCCCTTACCTCTATGGTCAGTGATCATGCAAAATAGAGCAATGCTGAATTCTGGGTAATTGTAAGCTGGAAAATCCATCGAATGTGCATTAGTCTACCTGTAGCCAGCCTTCAAGGTTGTACCAAACAATAACTTTCCACCACTGCTCCAGGGAAAAAACCTTATTACTTGGCTCATATTTTCAAGCAACTGATCTGCTTCTGGGTAGGATCCAATGGTTTCTATGCAAATATGCTGCCATCCTCTCTTAACCAGCAGATGATTGTTTCTTTACTTGGATCAGCATCAAGTATACCCTTCTCAAATATTACATTACTACTTCAAACTTTTAAACTTACAAATGCTATATTCTCTGAATTTTTGACAGCTAGATTGGTAAGTGAAACAAAGACCAAAGAGTCACGTCCTTCCTGGCATATCACTGATTCACGAATATCAACCAAAGCATGTATAAGTTAAATGCTAAGTGCAGGTGGAAACCCACAACAAAGGTTTCCCATATCATCAATCCTATTCATATGAGGGCTGGAGTCTTTAAAGTTTTGTTTCAATTTTACTTCACTAATGCTATTGCAAGTGTGCAATCTTTCCACATTGGATCCAAAAAATACACAGGATTTTGACAAGTACATATTTTCCTGGATAGAGACCAATTTTGGTGGGCAGCCTGGTGCCTTGTTTCTTTTTCATCTTCCAGGGTCATAAAACAAATCCTCGCAAAGGTCGTAAGTTCAGAATCCATTTAGGGTTTCTCATACTTTTGTCCCTGTCCAGACAACAGGATTCGACGGGTCTTCATTATACTTATTTCCACCAGCCACGCCTTCACCCAAATGGTCCCTATATTCCTGTCCACCGTCTTTGAAGTCAAAGGCACACAATTTTCTGATATCAACACACAACAGCTTGTTATTCTCCTCCAGGATTAGAAAGTCCAAGTTGATCAACGAATCACCATTAATGCCAAAGGTCTCATCATATGTATATTCTGAAAACATTTTCGCCTCTTCAGAGTTTTGCTTAGAATTATTGGCATAGGGTTGTTTTGTTGTTTCAACAACATCTTTTATCTGGATAGCATTTCCAACCGCCCCAAATTCTGGTCTTCTTTCTTGAGTGGCTTTGCAAAACAGTCCTTTCCAAATGTTGTTATGTTCATAATCATCTTCAAAATCGGGATCATTGTCAAAATTTCTGATGAAAGGTTCCCATCTTGAATTGTGTATGAAAAAATTATCCAGATTACATGATGCTGGTTCAAAACCTGACTTATGTCCACTAATTACTTCACAGTCATGATTTGGGGCATCAGGAATGCCATCATCCAAAGTTTTCAGAACTGCACCACATTCTCCTTCCACTTATTCAAGGGGATTCAGCCCCATAGAGTGTTTTACAGCCATGCTATTCTTTCATCTTTCAGAATCAGAATGCTCTGTAGCATATTCTTCAATGGTGGTTTCATCGATGATTCGATCTTCCTCAAATTCTCGGCAGAGAATTTTACTAGCAGAAATTTTGACACCATAGATTAAGGATACTGTTATCGTGCAATTTGTACTTGGAAGTCGATATCTTCATTTCATATGCAGAGGATAGAAAACGATGAATACTTGCACAAGGATGGTCGTATTAGTTACGAGGATTTTGCGTCTATGATGAAAACTGTTATAAGTCATAACATTTGTTTGTTCATTATCTCATAAGATCTGTAGGTTATATCTTTGTTGTGATGGTTCCGCTGGTTATTTTTGTTGGTTTGGATGCACTCACTGGTAGGTTCCATTTGCACCAGTGGATCGCAATCTGAAGAACAAGAAAAGAATCCCAAAGACGCACAATGCTTCCAAGAAAGACGAGGAAACTTTAAAGGCCATGCAGGCAAGATGCCAAGATTTGGTATACGGGAGTTAATAGATTGGAGAAAGGAGAAGAGCTGCAATGACCCATCATCTTATTAGACCTGCAAAGTATTAGATCCGATAACACTCTCTAGAGGAACCGGATGGTTGTGGCTATAAAATCGTTTTTAATGACTCTGTTTGTGAGGAAGCGTTTCAGAGATAGGATTTCAATTGAATCGTTTGGTAGTAGTGTTCCCAAAAAGAGGTCAACACGCCAATTTGCAGCAGAACCAAAGGCGCATGTACCTGTAGTTGTTTGTTAACTGAAGGATTCAGACGCTGAACAAACAGACAAATAACCCACAAAATAGAATGTATTGATTGATTGATTGAACCAGATACATCTGCCTCGTATTTATAGAGGCTTTAGAAGACTCTAGACAATGCGGGAGAGTTCTCTCAGCAGA
>SNQJ01S0025104.1:231508-242192 GCA_010110895.2 Picea sitchensis
GGAAGGGTTGAGGAATTGGCGTTAAAAGTCGCGAGGTGCGAGTACGCGAAGCAACGAAGTGGCGAGAGGATCAGGAGTGTCCATCTGAATGGGAAAGGTGGCAGAGATCTAAGGATCTCGCGAACTCGGGAGCTCGCAGGGTGATAGCCCAAGCATTGGGTATTCAGAATCATGAGGTCGTGAGGGAACAAGGTCGTGAGTCTCGGCACCTCGGACCTCGGGAGTCGACAGGGAAGTTATTAAACCTTGCGAGTAGCGAAGTTGTGAGGGGTGAGATTGCAATAGCGCATAAAATCTTAATTGAAGTGACGGGCGTGGACGGGTCAAGTCACACGTGCGCATCAGAGTTTCGGTACCTCGGGTATCGGAGGTTGGAGAACCAAAAGTTTGGTATCGCAAGTAGCAAGGTTGCGAGTAGAAAAATCCCTCAGGAAAAGTCAGCGAGTTGACTGACGCATCGGATCTTGGGGATTCGAGGGTGTAGCGCTCGACTGTTGGACTCGCGAAGTCGCGAGTTTCGATCCTCTGAGAAGTTAAGGATGGGGATTGCGCGATGAAGAGAATCTATGGGTAGGAAGATTCTCGATAGGGAATCAGGAGAACCTTTGAGTTCTTCGGTCGAGAAGAGAGGAAGGTCCTGTGTGAGTGGACGTGCCCCGCGAGGTGGTGCTTGTTTGCGCCACCTATGTAGGTCGCTTGCAATGGTGGTTCATGATATTTCCCTTCTCATATTATGGGGTGGGTTTCTACTCCTAGATGGTTCCAAGATGGTTAATAACCCCTATCTATGAGGGATGAGTTATTTTCCTAGGGTGCTCTCTAGGTCCATCTATGTATGTGTTCACAACAAATGCTCTTCAATATTATGGGGCAGGTCCGATGCATCCTACTACTAAATGGCTGACTCAAAGTTGGTTAATAACCCCTATGAGTCATGAGCAAGGTTCAATTGATGAGGCCCTCTACATGATTGGTACATTTTGTTCTCTGTCAAGGAAGGCACGAAAGCCTATGCTTGTGGGTTTATTCTCATGGATTTTCTTCTGACATTCTAAAGTTCAAATAGTTAGATCAATTCTCATCTACGAATATACGACAGGATGAGTTAAGGTAATATTTAAAGGCTTTTCTTTGAATTTATAATTATAGGTGCATGGATAGTGATTATTGAAAATTTATAGTTGTGTGGATATTGTTATCAAAACAATTTTTTTTTTCCTTCCAAGTTGTCGAGGTCTTAAAATTAGGTTGTATCTTTATCTTATTAATAGTCTTTTTAGGTGGTAGGATGCTCCATACATATAGAAAATACTTCAAGTGGCTTCCCATTATTTCTTTTCATTCCTACATGCTTCAAGTTGATTTTCTAGCACTGATGCAGGCACACACATGATCTATTATTCAACCAATGAGATGTTTATCTATAAGCTCTAGGAATGGAAAAGTTTTGTTGATTTTATGAAATCATGTGATATTACTTATGGTCAATGGTGATGCTGAATATTGAGCCTTAGAAAGTCTCCATTGCAAATTCAAACACTATCCATAACTTTCATTGTTTTCCTTCCAGTTATAAACTAATGCCTCTTCTTTGATGTCTAGAAGGCTCCATTTTAGGGTTCTCCATCAAGCCTCTAAGTCTCTCACTCTCTCTATATATATTTGTGCAACATAAACTTTATTAATTTTGTGTTTCTTCTAAAAAAGGAAACATAATTGGAAGAAGGAAATCCATTAGGAATGATACTAACCTTGCCATCATAATATTTGACATTGATAATGTTTGAAAGTTGCAAGGTGATCCCCATGGGCTTACATATCGTGAATCCCTTGGGCTTGTAGGGTACCTGGAAGGCTTGAAAATAAGTCCTATGATTATTTAATTAAAGTATTGTCTTTTGGCAATTACTTAATATGTGTGCATATCAGTGTGTCTCTTGGTTCTAGCAGAGGAGGTGATTCCTTATTAGCTTGGCTTGTCGCTTCTAGATTGTTTTTTTTCTTTTGTATTTTTAGTGATAGGTAATTATTTTCTCTTGATCCCCAAGCACCACAACGATGTTTTCCATATCACTATGACCTTTTGGTTTTTCCTTTCCTTTTCAGAATTAGGGTTGGGGTTTGCCTTGGACCTTTTCACTTGCTTCCATCCTTCCCCTATATCTTTCTCTTGCTGTAAAACCTGGGTTTTTGGGTAATGGTTTTTGAAATGACCATATTCGTGGTAGCCATGGAAATTAAATGAGAGTTTCCCATAGCCCAATTTTTGATAATGATTCCATTTCTTGACAGTTAACTTGATTTCTTTAGGAAGACCATATTCGAGGTCGAATTCTACATAGATTTGAGCACAAGAGTACTAACATTTTGGATCATCTTTGTTAATAAATATTCCAAGCCTATTACCTATAGTTTGCAGGGAGGAGGGGTTCAAACAATGGATCGGCAGGTTGGGTAGGCATACCCAAACCGAACTGTCTTTGGGACATCCACTACAGGATCAAAATCAGGGGTCCATCAATTTAATTAGATCCCTTGTGGTCCCATAAAGTAAGGCCCACTCCTAAAAATCAAGTCTCGATTCTCTTTAGAGATGAATTCAAACAATAAGAAGCCTCTTCCGATTGCATAGTAGGTGACACTATTTGAGATCAATGGTCTCCAATTTTTCTGAATCTAGTTATCAACTATTCAAGGAGAGGGACAAATCCCTATGAACTGTTCGACTAAAGCCCGGTCTTCCAAAGGGATGACCACACTCATGGGTTGGTCCGGAGGTAAATTGATAACTAGAACATATTCTAGATTTCTAACGAATTTTGGCATAGCTCCACCTAGTTTTTTCTTCCCTTGAGCATTTAATAATCTTCTAATGCTTCTTCATCGGCGGAGGGTGGAGGGGGAAGCGGTGACTCAACACCTCCATCATAGCTCATTGCAAAACAATGCGAGATGTCGACCCCAGGAGGCTTGGGATCTGGAGCGATGAAGCCCCTTGGGCACCAGGGCTTCAAACCTCATGTAGTTACAATTCAAAATTGTTCTATGCCACTGTTGTTGATGTGAAATTTGCAAATCCATGTAGTTACAATTAAAATTGTTTCATGCCACTATTTTTATTCAATGCAAAGTATCTTGTGGCTATGTTCACTACCATCTAGTGGCTATTAGTGAACTCTCCAACTTGTGGCTATCATTTGTTGATTCTTTTGTTGAAGTGCTTTCTTACCGTATCTTGTCATAGAAGAAATTAATTCCATTTCAAGAGATGATAAGTGGGGAATTTGTTAAAATGTATACTACTTTATATGTGAGCAAAATAAGATTGAAATATGGAATAAAATATGATCAAAATTGTTTCTATAAATTGTTGAGGGAGAAATATATGTTTTGGAATATGCAAGAAATATTGAGAGAATCTGGGTTTGAATTTGCAATTCGTAATGGATATCAATGCATGTTTTGTGTCTTATCATCAGGTTTTATAGGAATGTTCAAATCCCTGTAGAAGAGAAAAAAATCTGTAGTTGTAGTTCAGGGCTTATTATGTTCCTTTAAATACAAGGTAAATGTTGTAGGTTGAGGAAGAGCCACAATGTAGATCCATGTACCTTGCGAATTTAGGTTACATGAGTTGTGGGATCAACATATTTACAACAATAAGTTGTGGAATTGCAATTCCAAAAGTTATTAGAAATCATTTATATATAAATATACAACCTGAGTGGGCATGTTGTGGACTTTCAAGTCCAAAAGTTAACACAATTCATTTATAAATATAAATATACAGCGTGAGTGGGCCTTTTTTTTTGCTCAGAAAAAAGAAAAACATATTTGTATTTCAAGATGAGATAAAAATACAACCATCGAAATGTCTTCATAACAATGTCATCATTTCTCTGCTTTCCTTCATCTTCAAAAGATAGATCTTTGATAAAAAAATCTTTTGAACCCATGATGTCCATTACTATAGGATCAACCTTACAAATTAAAGAGAAAAATCATCTTCAAAAAAAAGATCTTTGATAAAAATCCATTTCACCCTCTTCCTTCACCTGGATGAACCATTGACCAAATGCCATCTGAAGCCCTGCCTTTGAGAGGCCATCAAAAATTTGGTTCTTCTCCCTGTAGACACGTTGAAAGGAAATAAAGTTAGAAAAATAAGTGATTCATTTTAGCTCATCAAATAAAGGTTGCAGTAAATAGGATGACAAAGAATTTCCCATCCTCATCCATTTGATTACAAGAATGGAATATCCAAATATTTGTAGGGATGTGATTCCTTTCTCACCAGCCAAATTGAGGAGTAGTTTCAAGTCCATTAACTTTTCATAATTATCTTTACCCTAACCCACGCTCTCTCTAAACTTTAGAGAATGTGACTCCTTCATAAAGATACTACCACCAGCACAACAACTCTATGTTAGATCCCCTTGAGAGGAGGTTTCGTTGAAGTAAGCCCATGGCTTTGACTTGTCCACATACTCCACATCTATCTGTCAAATAGGTTTTTCCAACTTTTGTTGTCTGAAACTATTGAGAATACTCAGACCCTTGGATGCGGATAGGGTTAGTGGAATGAATCTATCCTAAAAAAGACATGCATTCCTTGTGAGCCAAATATCCCAAGCCAGAATAAAAGGCAATATTTTAACCTTGTTTACATTTGAATTCTCACACCAAAGATTTAGACCTTGATCAATAGTGTTGCCCTTCAAGCCATTTTAATCCCAATTAAGGCCTCCACTTCTAGAGCTACAATGAGTAGGAAAAAATCATAATGAGATCAACAGTTCTCTCCTCATTCACTTTACACAAGGGACATCTGCTAGGGCCATGTTTATTCCTCTTTTGTAAGACAATGCCTAATAACCAACCATATTAAATTAGTGTATGAAAGAGAAATCATATAGGATTATAAGTCACTTCAAAAAGTCTACAAAATATGCCCTTGTTCATGAAAGGGAGGTTGGTGATAATTATTCAAATCACCCTCGTCCTTCACCTGGATGAACCATTGACCAAATTCCATTTGAAGCCCTACGTTTGAGAGGCCATCAACAATTTGGTTCTTCTCCCTGTAGACACATTGAAAGTAAATAAAGTTAAAAACACAAGTGATTCCTTTTAGCTCATCAAATAAAGGCTGCAGTAAATAGGATGATAGAGAATTTCCCCTCATCCATTTGATCCCTTCGCATGGAATCTCCAAAGGTTAATGTACTATCCCTCTCAATATTAATATTGTATTTTTTTTTTAAATACCTACAACACAGTCGTTATTGCAATGTCTTGGAGTGTCGCTCCCATAGCAACCATGTCAGAGCTGATACCTCTTAACGTCGCTCTTTCCACATCTGAGACGTCTCTCTTGCCACCCCCAAGATGTCTCTCTTGCCACCTCTAGGAGTTTTTCTCCCATAGCAACCACGTCGGACATGATACCTCTTATCGTCTCTCTTTCCACCTCTAAGAAATCTCTCTTGCCACCTCCAATCCATCTCTCTTTCCACCTTTGAGCCATCACTCTTGCCACCTCCAAGATGTTGCTCTTGCCATGCCCTAGACGTCTCTCTTACCATGTCACAGAGGTCGGTCTTGCCACGTCCCAGACGTCACTCTTGTCATGTCCAAGACATCGGTCTTGCCACATCCCAGACATTGCTCTTTCCATGTCCAAGACGTCTCTCTTGGCACATCCCAGATGTCGAGCTTACAACGTCTATATGGGGGTTGGACACTGAAATCCGAGATGACACGTGTCCATAAGAAATATTGCAATAAAGACAAATCTATGTTGTCTAAAAAGTGGCATCATGTGAAATGATGTTTGAGGGGGTTTGATGTTTTTCATTCTCCTGACAATATAAAGTGGCAATTGCATCTAACGCGTCATCGGAATTTGACCTGAATGCACTAGTGAGACAATCCTGGTTGAATTTCATCGGGGATGATGGATTTAACCCCTTTTTTTCAATTTACAAAAGAATGGGTATATGATTATAAATTCCTCCCACTAAAACCAATGACTTGAAAGACCAAGGTTTCTTTATTAAATCCTAAGAAAAAAGAAATATCTCATGTCTTTTAGTAACCATTTTCTCCTATTTTCTTCCATTCCACTATGTTTGGGGAAAATTTGGAGGTTTCATATGAATAAGATGATTCTCTTTGATCCAATGAGTAGATAAACCCTAGGAGACTGAGACTTCTCTAATTGAAAATGTAAAATTGGGGTTTCCTCCAAGAATGACATTGGGGAGGGTAAGACATCATATGCACTTATTCCCTCTTATAAAGGATATTTATTTGCATAAGGTACATATACATTGACTGGCTCAAACTTGGCATTGAGAAAACAACCCTCACGAAATTAGGGAAGGTAAAAAGGCCCTAAAACAAGGTCTCCATGTAATGAGTAAGCCCTCTGAAAGGACTTATAAGTAAACCATACAAAATGACCAATAGTTTAACAAAAACCAAGAGGTCTTCAAAACCCTATCACCTACACACTGTTTATTAGATCACTATGATTTCATCCAACTTTCCTACACAAGCCTTTTGAGGGATTGAATTTTTGGGGTGCTCCCAACCCCATGCATGTTGAAAGAGAGAAAAATCATTGAGAACCCTTGAAATGTGATTTTCCCACTCCAAGGTCCCACAATATAGTGGATTTTTTACCATTCCTTATATCTTTGTTTTATTGAATTTGATCTAGTTAAAGTCCACTTGACCTTCAATCTCAACAAGTAATTATACTTAAGGAAAGTATTCAAAACAATAATATCTACTAAGTCAATTGAGTGGGTAAGAGGCGGGGAAGGATGAGCACAAATAGGAGGATTAACCCTTTTTAGTGGAGGAGCACAAGAAGGGCCCACAAGATGATGAGGGATTAGAATTTCTCCCTAGGAAAGAACCTTCCCATCAACGGGTAGAAAAAGAAAACAACAAGAAGAGAAATATGTCGTTAGATTTTCATCACTCATATATGGGTTAATGGAAGGAGATAAAACCTAAATGTGAGACTATGGATAAAATAAACAAGGCTAAAAATATTACCAAATTTTGTGAGTAAAGAGTTCAAAGGGGGAGAGACAATTGAGATTCCAAATTGGTTGACCTTGAGGCTATAACATATTTCCCCCTATGAGTATGCCAACTTTTAGGTCCAACTATTCTAACATACATTTCCTTTCCCATCTTCTTGAAAAGGGGAAATTGAGATAAAGGCCTTCAACATTGAGCCTTGAGGTGACTTACCTCATGTCATCCAAAAAAAAAAAAAAAGTGAAACAAAACCCTCTAATAATCTATCCTTTGAAATGAAGGAAAAATGACCCACGACATCTTGATTTCATCAAGAAAATCCTCCCTCATATCCACTTCTCTCTACAACCATGCCCAATGCATGTCTATCTTTGTGTCCCAATCAGGTTGACAACCAATAAACTTTTCTATTTTGTTCCTTGTGCAAATTAGAACCGCCTCCTACCAGAACATCATAGGAAGGTTTCGAAGGACTTCCCAAAACTTAATAGGAAAGAGTGAATAGTGGTTTGGGTCAAAATTGATGGCCCATTATTTTCCCAATAATCTAGAGGGATCCCAGCCCCACGCCTAGCTGAAAATTTCCCCAGATCATTGTTTGACCAAAACTTGAAAAAGATCCAACCTCAAGCCAGTGTATGGAAATTAGGTCGACAACCCAACACCTCTATCCAATTAAGCATCATTCCAATCGTTCAGAGCCAATTCCCGTAAAATCTAACAGCCATCATTCTACAAAGCAACTCAGGCATTTCCTCGATTTCTACGTCCGCCCCTACCACCATATTATTTCGCTTCATACCCTCTCCGTTTACCACCTTCAGGCTTCTTCTATGCACGTCCGACAAAGATGATCCACCAACCTGCAAAAGAGGAGAATGGACCCGGGGAGAATCACTGGCCAATCTATTAAGAGAATCGGCCTACATGGAATGAGTTAAACCCATTTATGTACGTATCCCCTACACCCCCTCAAAATTTGAAGGTCTGTTGACCTTGTAAGGCGTAATATCCAGATCCCTATCCATTCGTATATTGGACGGCCCCGGACCAACCTGGGAAAGAGCACTCCTCCTTTGCTGCATTAAATTGTTGGGCTTCATTTATTTGATGTTAATATTTTAATTTCTCTTAATCATTTACGTGACAATCAGTTAGCTATCAAAGTAATTTTTAAATATGATTAGGTAAATGTAAAAAAGTAAACACATAAACTGACGTCTTTATAATAGCTAGGAAGTTAATGATTGAAATCACAGCCATTTATTTTGTGTGACTACTAAGAATATTCCAGCCATATTTAATCCTGTCTATAGAAAACTTATTAACCACTAAATCCCTATTAAATCTGCCCATTGTCAATAGGTGTGCATAAATATCTCCTTTTTTAACAGACACTCTCATCATCATAGTCCAATACCTCATCCTCTATGCAATGCTCTAGCCAAAAATTAAAACATGCTTACTCGGCCAACCTGTCATCAACCATCACCTATAGAGACCTATGCACTGACGAGAGCCTTGCTCATAGCAGCCACCGACATAAAAAAACCAGAGATGAACACTGACCGAGGGTTCCATGAAATGATTATATGATGTGTTTTATAATTATATAATGTAAATTATAATATAATAGAAAGTCACCTTTATATTAATACAAACAAATAGTAAACTTTGATGTTTTCATCAAAATTATCTTTTATAAAATAGATAAATATTATAAAGATAAAAAATAAATTTCCATGAAAAAATCTATAAATAACATTGAAAAAATCTATAAATAACATTGTTTTTTAAAACATACTTATTACTAGCATAGCAGTTAATTTTTGTTAATCACTTAAGTGGCAATCACTTAGCTATCAAAGTAATTTTTAAATATGATTAGGTAAATGTAAAAAACTAAACACATAAACTGATGTCTTAATAATAGCTAGGAAGTTAATGATTGAGATCACAACCATTTATTTTGTGTGACTACTAAGAATATTTCAGCGATATTTAATCATATTCATAGAAAACTTATTAAGCACTAAACCCCTATTAAATCTACACATTATCAATAGGTGTACCGTTTCGACTTAATAAAAAAATTAAATCTAATATACAAAACATTTGTAATTATTTCAAATTACATAGCTTGTTAAGCTATATAAAAAATATATATAATTTTTTTTGTTTTTAAATTATTCAATTATAAAAAGATATTAAACATATAAATAAATATTTAACTCAATTTAGAATTAAAATATTAATAAGAAAGAAAGTAAGATTTTATAATCAACTTTTACATCAACTTAGCATGACAAATCTTATGAGAGGAAATAATACAATAAAGACGAACCACTTTCTTCTAGTAAAATATACCAGAAGGTAAGACAAACTATAATTATTCAATTTGATTTAGTTTGGGTAGTTGGGAGGAATGTTGTTATAGTGTCCACCATTCCCTCAAGTGACATATTCCCACACGTGACATTTTGAGATGTTGATATTCTCTCAAGTGACATATTCCCACAAGTGACATTTTAAGATGTTGGTATTCTCTCAAGTGACATATTCCCACAAGTGACATTTTGAGATTTTGACTCGCCTGGTTCCCTAAAGATTCTATGGTTTACTCTTTCAACATCTTAATTTTTAATTAATTTTCCATTTTTAATTTCATTTTCCAATGCTAAGATAATTAATCTAGTTTGCAATAATGAAAATTCATATTTAGTGTAACTAGTATAATGTACTTACACTAGTCACTCAGTGTTATAGGGTATATCTTACGTGTTATATTGAGGTCAAGGGGTATTTTTTATATATTAAAAACATATAGATATTAGAAGGGGTTTAGAGTTAGGTATTGAAAGGGATAGAATTCAGTAAGGATTGAGGGAGTTGAAGGATTCGATAAGTGTATTTAGACTAGAATTGTCTACATCGTATTTTTTCTTCATCAATGATCTTCAAGACTAGAATTGTCTACATCGTATTTTTTCTTCATCAATGATCTTCATATGTTTTGTTATTTAATGCCTAATATCTTCTATGTAACAAAACTCTTACATATGCAATAGTTTATACATTTTCCAAATCATTACAGATTTCAACATAACCCCAACTCTCTCCTGTCAACTTGTTATATTTACTCTCCCAACAATCATCAATCTAGAACTCACCAAAATCAAAGTTTTCATAAATATTTAACAAAGAAAAGAAAAATCCTGTGAAAATATTTTTAATAAATTCTCATTAAAAATATGTATATAAATGATCATAGAAATCTATGCGTATATCTTTTAGAAATGAGTTTTTTCAATCCTCATATAAATCTTATAAGAATTTGCATTTCACCTTAGTAAGCGTATAAATAAAAGGAATATGAAAAATGTAGCGGACAAACAACTTTAGTGAAAACATTAAACAATTTTTTTTATTTAATATGTTTTTATGATTTTTATTTAATATCTTACATAAATTTTGAATTTTAATATTAAATAAGATTTTTTTATTTAATATGTTTTTATGATTTTTTTAATAAAATAAAAAAGAATATTTCATGCAAAATTTTATTTTAATATATATTCTTTAATAATTTTCAAAATTTTCAAAAATAAAATTAAGAAATAAAAAATTT
>SNQJ01S0025104.1:242202-259930 GCA_010110895.2 Picea sitchensis
CAAGCCCAGGTTCCCATCGATTTTAACCATTTAAAGTCTTAGGGCGGGTGACTGTTCTATGGAACATGGAGGTGTCTACATCCCACCCGACACAATCTATACCAAAACTAAATATGCTAAATCAACAAACATCAATGATGATCACTGCATGATAAAGTTCTATGAATCAACACACATCACAAGAATTCCACAGTGCGAGAGAATTTGAATACTACACCCATCATAGAACAACATAAGTGTGTGCACAAGGAAATCAACCTTATTTTAATTCAAGATGCAAAGGCAGTCATCTACTATACTTCAAGGCACCATTTGTATCAATAGTAAATAGAATCAATTAAGCGAGTCGAAACTTCACCAAGGTTTGAAACATAAGTAACATCAATAGTAGGCCAACTAGAATGACTAAAATGATAACTAAGCTATTTAGCAATGGACACTAAATGCATCGAGTTCTATGAAGGTGAATATGCACCGCAACTTTAATTTGACATTTTTCCAACTAGCATTTTACGATAGTGTGTCATTACTAACTCATTACTACTATTATAGTATCTGTATTGAAGGTAATACATATAATCAAATTATAAGACTTTGGAAACTATTATAGCAATTAAAGTAATGAACAAAACAATAATAAAACCATTGATATAGCAAATAACCAGGTTATATATTTTAAGGCAAAGGCCTTAGTGAACCATATTATCTCGTTATTCCGTTTATCCCATTTGAACAATGAAAATTGAAATAGTTTGGAAAGTAGACTTCATATGTTATTTGAATAGTTGCAATTAAGAAAGGTTTAAATTTAAAAAAAATTAGTTTCGACCTTACATGTAATGTAAAAGTAAAAATATTAATATACACAAACTTGTTTACATTCAGAGTTTTTTTTTTGTCATTGAAATGATTCTAAAGAACAATTTAGTCAAATATGATATTCAACTAGATTTTGATTTCATTACAAATATGATCAATTTGAAATGAATAGAAGTTAAGAATTAGTAACCAGATATTCAACTAAATTCCGTTACAAACAGGATCAATTTGAAAATAATACAAGTGATTTTAACTAAAGTACAATAGTGTTGAAATAATACTACACTAAAATCAATTTGAAAAGAATACAAGTAAAGGTTTTAACTAATGTACAATGTCTCCGGCGAGGGTAAACTCAGGCATTTAATACCAAAACAATTATCTTTACGGAAAACTTAACTTGATGTCGTGAGTGATTAGGGAGAGTCATCGCCCAACACAAGGAGATTATGCCAAAATCACCATCACAAAAATTGATGTGAGACCTGAAGCAGTGCACAACATCTGTGCAAGGCTAGGTGCATAGAGGTATAACTGTCAGAAGATATGGTTTTGCAAAATTCTACACAAAAATTGTAATCTAGCAAATGAAATGGTCGTTGAGTTTTACTGCCCAACGTCTCTCAATTCTCCTTTTAATTAATGACTGCTAAAGCTATCTATCCTTCAACGTCTATCATAAGCAAGCAGGAGAATAGGCTACCAACATAATCACTGGGAAAAAATTAAGGTGAGGTTAAACTCTGACAGAAGATGCCAGCTCTCTCTATTTTTGACGTAGCTAAGTCATCTTTGGTATTAGGGACTCAATACGTAGCCCTGTGCATCCACCATATCTAGGATATAATTAAGAGATGCCCTCAAATAGAAGGAGAAGTGGGGAGTGTGTTACAGTTAAAATGAAAATCTCTAAACACTGACAAGTTGAACTTTGCTGATAGTTAGCTAGGTTTTAACCCATCACTATCGATGGCTCACACAGTTAGTTTAATTTTTGTGGAATGTTCCAAAGATACGGTAATTAGCTTATCCAGAATTGGACCTTTCCATTTAAGGGAGAGATTAGTGATGGTTGGAAATGATAACAGAAAAAACATTGTGTTTTCCATAGGATTTGTCAACTTAACACCTCCAACGCATTATGACATCTAGAGATCATATGGCTAGGATAGTGCATCAAGGATACACCCCCGTTGCCACTAAAATTCTACAAGCTATCACTAAACCATACTGTAGATCGACTGTGATCAAACAACTACCAATTCGTAGAGTTCATACGTACCAACACTATCTAGTTTTCAGAAAAAGGCAATTTAAATAAAGAAGGTTTTGTTTACAAAGGAAAATGGTCGTTGCAGAGTTACTGTCCATCCACAATTCCCTAAGCTTAAATTCAAAAGGGAAACATTTGGTGCTAAGAGCAGTTAATCAACGATTTTCTAAAGGTTGATTGCTAAGAGAGGAAACTAGTGCTGCAAAAACACAGTCCATCAATGATATGCTATTGTTTAATAGAAAAAGGGAAAAAGATTAGCGCAGAGGATAGTCAATCACAGATTTGCAAAAATTTAGTTGTTGAATGAGAAATCGACTATTGCTGAAACAGTGTCCCTCCATGATTCGCTAAAGTTTAAATGTAGAAGGGAAAGCGATTAGTGCAGAGAACAGTTAATCACATGCAAACGTAATTACAAGCGCAAGACAAAAATCCATCCACATAAGTTGCAGAGATAGATGTCTCTGTCAATGCTCAATAACGCAGAGTTGGGTTGTTCATCTAAGCATAGACGTAGAGTCAATTTATCCATGAATGCATAAAATGTAGTCAATAATGTAAAAACACAGGATTGACTAGTGAAATAAAAAGGCGAAGTAAAATGAGATAATACAAGGTATAAACATGCCAATTTCATTTATAATCAATATTAAGATCCAAGCGTAGCGCCTAATGCATTCTACTCTAAAAAATAAAAGCGCATATTGTTGCCTTATCACCCACTTTGAATGACGCCCCACGCTCTGAGCTCTCCCGCTTGTCGACTGTCGAGACCTCACCGGTACCTCTCAGCGAACGCTAGGGGTACTCTACTTGCCCCTTAGCCCCTCGAGCCGCAAAGGGGCCACACACTATCCAGATGGTATGTCTAACTCCCAGCTCACCTCGCAAGGCTGAGCTACCACTCCTATATGAGCTGGGAAATCCCAACTCCCCACAAGTAAATCAGNCACTAATCCGACAGCGTAACATTATGCTAACCGTCGATCCCCCTCTTCCTTCTCCTCTCTCTCCTTTATAGAATTTTAGAACTTCCATTCTTTCCCTAATCTCATTAAATTTTAAGTTTTAATAAAAATCTTCCAAAATTTTTCCTTCGTACAAGTGTCATCCATCCCCCACATTCCTCCAATAATTATTATCTTTAAATTAAATTTGTCTCAATTCCCACACCCACCTAGAGTTACTCCTAAATTTACTCCTAGGTGTTCCTAGATTCACTTACAGGTTTTAAATACTTTCCCTAAAATGAAGCTGCTAATTTAGTTCAATTTAGAAGGTTCTTAATTGCAGATTCTTTACTAAGTTGACCTCGCTTTTTACCATAAGTTCCCCTCTTTCCCTTATTATGTTTCTTCCATTCCTTAGTTTCCTAAGTTTTGTATTTCCTTCTTTCCCATTTTTATTAGAGCCAAAATGCCAGCTGCGCAATTTACCCTCTTTTCCTTTTATTATTAATTTAGTATCATTTTACACTTTCAAAAGTTAAATAATTAATTTGTTCTTTACCTTTGATATCCACAGATTTTATTTAAGTTCTTACTCTCTTCATTTTTCCTAAAAATTTATGAAGTCCACAACTATTACTTAAGTAGTTTTTAGTTTAGATTTTATTATTTTACTTTTATAAGGTATTTTTCCTAAGGGTGGAAAAATTTTTACCCCTAGAGAAGTTTTAGACTTAGAACTTAGATTCTGAACTGGGTGACATTTATTTAGGGAAGTTGTTTTAAAATTTCTTAATGTGTTGTCTTTCTTAGGGCCATCTAGGTTCCTACCTCTATAATCATCAACACGACGTGCCCTTCAAGACACACTAGGTGCTCCAAGGGTGCCACTCGCCTCATCTTTTCCTTTGCGTGACGTTCCCTTGAGGATGCACTACGTGTTCCAAGGGTGCCACTCACCTCTTGACTGAATGGTACACATCAATAACCCCTGGAGTCAACACTTCGCCAGGTGAAATTGTGAGAGACTAAGGGATTCTAAGGAATAAGGCCCCCGCCTTATTGCATACCCCTTAGAATCATGGTGAGCAACTATCGCAGTCGGCCCTCATGGCGTCGTGGGTCCTCTCAAACTAGGTAATCGTTAACCTACAGTGCGATCCACGACATGAGTGCTAGTAGGTTGTGGTTGGGTTGCTGTCCACACCTCTCCCTCAACCTCTTTTGTAGCTGTGTGTGTCCCCATTTTGCTCCATATGTGAGTCTGGTCGGGAAGCTATCATCAGCCTACATCATCAACAATCATGTCAGACATGTCCATATCATATCATCTAATCAAATGTACTAAAATCATAGTAAAACAATCAAACCACAATAGTTCACTCCTTGACTCGATCCAGAGTCCAAGGGTTCCGTCGATGCTTATGCATCCTCAAGGTCCAAAACCCTACACACTTAGTAAAACTGAGTCAATAACACCTGTCTATGTCAATGCAGTAAAACATCATGTCATCTATCATAACGCATCATAATCAAAGACAAATGTTTTAATATCATAATATCTAGATCACTTGTGAGAAAGTTTCATCAAAGAATAAGTCCTCTCAGTGCACTAGAGCGGGATGTTACATACACCTCCTCTTGGTCTAAACTTCATCCCGAAGCTTCACAGTATAAATGCCGAAAATGAAATGTATCACAGTGTCATATGTGTAGCGATCAAACAAAAATGGAAACTGTTGGTGCATATCATATGCATCCTCCCAGGTCACCGAGTGCGGACTGTAATTGTCTCACTGGACCTTGACTTGATCTTACCATTCAACATCGTAAATGTTGAACGCAATGATCTAAGATGCGGACCGGCTCTACCGTGAGCACTCCCTCATCTGATACCTACAAGGAAATCATGTCAATCACATGTGTAGGATCACTAATATAATGTCTCAAAATAGATACATGAAAAACATCGTGCATATGACTCAAAGAATCAGGCAAGGCTAGTCGATAGGCCACGAGCCCCTTTCTCTCCACAAGCTCGAAAGGTCCCACAAACCTAGGAGTGAGTTTATCTCCCTTTCCAAACTTGATCAAACTCTTATGCGGTTTAACCCGCAAGAAAACTCGATCGTTGACCTCATAACTACGGTCGACTGAGTGCACATCGACATAACTCTTCTATCGATCCTGCACTTCTTTAATCCTTTGTATTATGGTTTGCATTTTCTCTTCCATTTCTTGGATCGCTTCTAGTCCCACCAGGACCCTATCCTCAAGTTGATCCCAACTCAAGGGCGTCTGACACGGTCTCTCATAAAGAAACTCGAAAGGTGCCATCTTAATGGTGCTCTAGTAACTATTGTTGTAAGAAAACTCCACTAGTGGCAAGAATTCTTCCCAATGCTTTTGTTGTTCCATCACATACATGCGCAACATGTCCTCCAAGGTCTAGTTCATTCATTCGGTCTATCCATTAGTCTCTGGGTGATACGCAGTACTAAAGTTAAGTTGGGTTCCCAATGCCTCTTGGAAACTCGTCCAAAATCATCTAGTAAACATTGATCCTCAATCAGATATAATCCTTTTAGGCACGCCATCCAGCCTCACAATCTCACTAATGAAAACTCTAGCAATGTCAGGTGCCTGATATGTCGTATGCACAGAAATAAAGTGATCACTCTTTGTCAAAGTGTCTACTACTACGAAAATAGAGTCATGTCTCCTCACCGTCAGTGGAAATCCAACAATGAAATCCATCGAAATAACCTCTCGTTTCAATTCTAGAATAGCGTGCAGTTTTAGTAATCCTGCTGGGTGTCTATGTTCGGCCTTTACCTGCTGACATTTGAGGCATCTGGCCACATAGTTGACTATGTCTGCCTTCACTCCCTTCCAAAATAATTAGGGCTTAAGGTCTTCCCCCATCTTCGTGACTCCCGGGTGAGCCATGTAAACTGCTCTATGAGCCTCGCTCAGAATCAACATCCTCAACTCGTCATTTGGCAGTATGTAAATCCAACTTTTAAACCTCAATAACCCATCACCATCAAATGAAAATCCCTCATATCGTCATCACACTGTAAAGTTAGAATCTTTTCACATAGATTCTTCTGAAGAGGCAACATCGAAAATATGCATGGCCTCTGACTCAAAGCATCCACGACTCAGTTCAGTGTTCCCTTTATGTAAGTAATCTCAAAGTCGTACTCGCTAAGAAATTTCGACCAACGCCGTTGTCGCGCGTTCAGGTCACTTTGTGTAAAAATGTGTTTTAGTCCACAATGATCAATCTTTAGTTCAAATTTTCATCCAACAAGGTAGTGTCTCCAAACCTTCAAGGAAAATACAATGGATAATAACTCCAAATCATGCATTGCGTAGTTCTCCTCATGCCTTCTCAGTTTCCTCAAAATGTAAGCAATCACTCGGTCGTCTTGCATCAAGACTCCACCTAAACCTTCCTTGGATGCGTCGGTGCATACCAAGAAGTCAACATCCATGTCAGGGACCTTTAGTATCGACACTATTGTCAACAACTCTTTAAGCCTCCGAAATGCTTCCACACATATCTTGGTCCAAACAAACTTCTTTTTTTTCTTCTGCAATTTCATGATCAGATTTGCTATCTTCGAAAATCCCTCGACAAACCGTTGATAGTATCCTTCTAAACCCATAAAGCTATGCACCTCCATGACATTCTTCGATGCAGGCCATTCCATAATAGCCTAGACCTTGGCTGGATCCATGGCGATACCTTCGTCGGAGATGACATGCCCCAAGTAGTGAATCTTCAATTTGTAAAGACAACATTTAGACAACTTCCCATACAATTTGTGCTCTCATAAACACTATAGTACCAAGCATAAGTGCTCTTCATGCTTCTCCATAATCCAAGAGTAAATTGAGATATCGTCAATGAATAGTTGGACGAACTTGTTCAAGTATTCGCGGAACACCCCATTCATCAAACTCATAAATACCCTTGGGGCGTTTATCAGTCCAAACGGTAAAATAGTAAACTCGTAATGTCCAAATCTTGTCTTAAAGGCGGTCTTAGGGACATCGTCCTCCTTGATGCGTAACTAGTGATACCATGATCGCAAATCGATCTTGGAGAACACCATCGCACCCATCATTTGATTGAATAGATCATCAATTCTTGGCAATGGATATTGATTCTTGATCATAGCCTTGTTCAGTTGACGGTAGTCAATGCAAATACTCCACGATCCATCCTTCTTTCGTATGAAAAAAATAGGTGCACCCCATAGTGACACACTAGGACGTATCAGTCCTAGGTCCAACAACTCCTTTAGTTGCATTTTCAACTCTTGCAACTACGGAGTCGACATCCGATAAGGCATTATTGCTATCAATTCAATCTCAGGTTTTAGGTCTATGGTAAACTAAAATTCCCTCTCTGGTGGCATCCCAGGTAACTCCTCCAGAAACACGTACGCAAACTCTCTCACCACCGGAAGGTGTTCTAGACCTTCTGCTACTCCCTTCTCATTTAGCCCAAGGATTGCATAAAGCTTGTACCCCTTGCGCATACTCTTCCATAACTGTAAGGAAGAGATGAACGTTAGGGAAACTCCCTAGTTGCGTCCTACAATCACATGTCTTTGTCCCTCGTCATCGACCAAGTTCAACCATTTCATCTTATAGTTGATTATCGCCTCATGCAATTCCAACTAATCCATACCAATCACGACATCATAAGATCCTAAGATCATGACTTACAGGTTGGTCCTCATGACAAACTCTCCCAGGTTAAGGGCATAGCTTGTAACCTTTCCTCTAACCTTCTGTTTGTCTCTTGAATCCATCTCTATGAAGCTAAAGTCGTCCTATTCGATTGCCTTTACCTTAATCCTTTTTAGTGCTGCACCAGAAATAAAACTCTTGGTAGCACCGGGATCTATCAAAATACTAAGGGTATGGTCAACGAAAGTACCTGTCATCTCAAGAACATTTGATTGATTCTCTTCCTGGCATTTATTCACCACTGCATGAATCTAATGGGCCTTGCCCATATCTCCCACTGTAGTGGGTGCGGATGATCCGGATGCTCTAGTCCTCTCCATAGGACAGTCGTTTTGGTAGTGTGGCTCCCCACATGTCCAACACACCTTCTTTAGCCCAGTAGTCCTGGTACCTGAAGTAGAAGATGATGGTCCACCGGCCTGGAACCCTGGTCTGTTCTATTGCATAGGACTAAACTATTGTTGTTGTGGGCGACAGTGCTACTGATGTTGTGGTCCCCAATAACGTGTCCGCTGCTGAGGCAACATTCGTTGGGGTGTAGTGAAAGTGGGTTCCCTCTGGATGCCACGATATCCTAGTTTATGTCTTGCTAGTGTCTGGTGCTACTGCATTCCAGATGAAACCTGCCTTGCTAGTCTCGCTGGAATCCTGGTCTGACCCCCACTTATAAGCTCCTCCTTTGCTATGAGGGCCTTCTAGATGGAATCATGCAAGGTTTGAGGCATCAAAATCCTAACCTTTGCACACAGGCTACCATTAAGGCTAAACATCAACCTGTTGACCTTAATTTTTTCAGTGTTAAGGTGTGGAGCGTGTCAGAGTAGCTCCATAAAACATGCATTGTACTCGGGCACCGTACGACCTCCCTATTGTAAGGCATTGAAATCATTGAGATGACGCTCAATGAATTCCTTAGAAAGGTACCTCTCTTGGAACCATTCCTGAAACAATTCCCATGACACGTCTTCAACGACCATGTTCAGTTGTGGTAGGAGAATCTTCCACCATAGAAGAGCACTCCCCTTCAGTTGAGACACCGCCATGAATACCTTCATGTTGGAGGTATAATCACAAAGTGTGAAGCACATTTCCATGTTCTCCAACCATGCCTTGGTGGCTGTGCTATCCACGGAACTAAGGAACTCAGGAAATTTGACCTTCTCGAGTTCATAGTGAATGCTACCAATAACGGTCGGTACGCGCGACGGAACCTCAGCGGGTGTCGACGGCCTAACCTCATCTCTGTCCAAACAGATGATCAGTGCCTCCAACAAGTGCTCAATAGATCTCATCATTCTGATTACATCGCCAACTGCTATTTTCTCCTTCCCGAGAGCCTACTCGTCTCCATGGGGGTTAGACCCCTTCAGTGTGTATGCTATTGGAGGCGTCACGCCTCCTCCCCTAGCACCCCGTCGTCTGCCTCCATGGCATCCTCTAACCATGATTACCTGCATGCACACAATCAACTCTATTAGAAACAGTATAATCAAATCATGTCAATGAAATCCGTAGTGATCCCAAGTCGCGGGTTGAACCTGCTCTGATACCATATGTAACGATCCTCCTCGTTACGATGACCAACCTCTTAACTAGTGCAATTTTTCTTTTTTTTTCTTTTATATTGTGTGTGTGCATGTGTACAAGCTAAATAAACACATTCGACTCTACGTCGCCACCCGACGACGAACAAGACGCATACAACGACAAACACAACATGACAACGTAAGACACACATCAAGTATCTTCATGCATTAAACGACAATCAATCGACTATAAAAATGACTGAGTACATGCCTGTCCTACCCTACAATGGTTAGGACCTCCAAGACACTTAAGCAATGCTCAAGCCCAGGTTCCCATCGATTTTAACCATTTAAGGTCTCAGGGTTGGCGAATGTTCTGAGGAACATGGAGGTGTCTACATCTCGCCCGACACAATCCAGACCAAAACTAAATATGCTAAATCAAAAAACATCAATGACGATCACTGTGCGATAAAGTTCTATGAATCAGCACACATAATAAGAATTCCACAGTGCGAGAGAATTTGAATACTACACCCATCATGGAACGACATAAGTGCGTGCGCAAGGAAATCAACCTTATTTTAATTCAAGATGCGAAGGTAGTCATCTACTATACTTCAAGGCCCCATTCGTATCAACAGTAAATAGAATCAATTAAGCCAGTCGGAACTTCGCCAAGGTTTGAAACATAAGTAACATCAATAGTAGGAAAACTAGAATGACTAAAATTATAACTAATCCATTTAGCAATGGACACTAAATGCATCAAGTTCTATCAAGGTGAATATGCACCCCAACTTTAATCTCACATTCTTCCAACTAGCATTTTACGATAGTGTGTCATTACTAACTCATTACTACTATTAGAATATTTTTATTGAAGGTAATACATATAATCAAATTATAAGACTTTGGAAACTATTATAGCAATTAAAGTAATGAACAAGACAATAATAAAACCATTGAAATAGAAAATAACCAGGTTATCTATTTTAAGGAAAAGGTCTTACTGAACCATATTATCTCGTTATTCCGTTTATCCCATTTGAACAATGAAAATTGAAATAGTTTGGAAAGTAGACTTCATATGTTATTTGAATAGTTGCAATTAAGAAAGGTTTAAATTTTTAAAACATTAGTTTCAACCTTACATGTAAGGTAAAAGTAAAAATATTGATATACACAAACTTGTTTACGTTCAGAGTTTTTTTTTTTCATTGAAATGATTCTAAAGGACAATTTAGTCCAATATGATATTCAACTGGATTTCGATTTATATACAATGATGATCAATTTGAAATGAATACAAGTCAATAATTAGTAAACATATATTCAACTAAATTTTGTTACAAAGAGGATCAATTTGAAAATAATACAAGTGATTTTAACTAATGTACAATAACATAGAAATAATTCTACACTAAAATCAATTTGAAAAGAATACAAGTAAAGGTTTTAACTAATGTACAAGGTCTCGGATGAGGTTAAACTCAGGCATTTAATACCGAAACAATTATCTTTACGAAAAACTTAACTTGTTTCCGTGAGTGATTAGGGAGAGTCATCGCCCAACAAAAGGAGATTATGTCGAAATCACCATCACGAAAATTGATGTGAGACCTGAGGCAGTGCACAACATCTGTGCAAGGCCAGGCACACAAAGGTACAACTGTCAAAATTCTGCACAAAAATGATAATCTGACAAACGAAACAGTCGCCGAGGTTTACTTTCCAATGACTCTCAATTCTCCTTTTAATTAATGACTACTAAAGCCATCTGTCCTTCAACGTCTGTCATAAGCGACCAGGAGAATAGGATACTAACATAATCACTAGGAAAAAATTAAGGTGAGGTTAAACTTTGATAGAATATGCCGACTCTCTCTATTTTTGAGGTAGCTAAGTCATATTTTGTATCAGGGACTCAATACATAGCCTTGTGTGTCCACCATATCCAGGTTACCATTACGAGCTTCTCTCAAATTCCAGAAGAAGTGGGGAGTGCATTACAGTTAAAATGAAAATCTCTAAATGCTGAGAAGTTGAACTTTGCTGAGAGTTGGCTAGGTTTTAACCCATTGTTGTCGATGGCTCATGCAGTTAGTTTAAATTTTGTGGACTGTTCCAAAGCTACGGTAATTAGCTTATCCTGAATCATACCTTTCCATTTAAGGGCGAGATTAAAGATGGTTGGAAATGATAATGGCAAAAACATTGTGTTTTCCATAGTGTTACACCTCAATATTGCTCACTTCGATAAGTGTCGTAAGTGTCGCATGTTCCTTACAACTTTCGCAAGTGTCGCAAGTTGTTTCAAAATGTCGCAAATGTCGTGCAAGCATACTGCCATAATGACGACACTAAGGAGGCACCTAAGACATCTCATACAATTGATTTGAAGGAGGAAAATGATTGACTGAAGTTAAGAAACTTTTATCACCTGAGAAGATCTCTTAAACAAAGGCTTTGAGGGTGAGCGCTCCCCTAAATCAGCCTTAGGAGCACTGGCGCTCCCCTATAAGGTCTCAGGGAGTGTTATAACACTTTCCTGCCCCTCTGAAGGAGCGTTATCCATCTTTGAAGCGCTGGCGCCCCCCTCAAGCTTCCTAGGGAGCGCTATAGCGCTCTGATGCCCCTTTTAAGGGAGCGTTGTCTAATCTTGGGCAATAGTTGGCCCGTTGAGGAGAATAAGGGGAGGATCTATCAAGTTTAGAAGGCAGTTGCATTCAAATTATTGGTTTCATCAGAAGATCCCTGATCCAAGGAGGGAATTCCTCAACTTGTTCTAAAGATAACTCAAGAGGTTAATCTCCTCTTAACCTATATAAGCAGGCTCTATGGTGGTGAAAGGAGGGAAGAATTGCTAGCATGAAACCTATGATCTCATAGAAAACACACAGTCAGTCAAAGTAGAAGTGATCAGTGAATCTTCTATCATCTAGGTTGTGGATCTTTCGAGCAAGGGTTAAACGAAAGGGACTTGACGAAGCTGTCGCATTCGCATCTACGATTGTAAGTACTGTTGTCGTTATTCTCATCAATATGACACACTTGTCCTGTTTCTTTCTAGTTTGTGTCTGATTTTACATGAACTTATCGTTGATAGATAGATCTGTTTTCAAGCTAACATCAATAGAGTAGGAAGCAGTCGTACTTTGTTTGTCTACAGGACTCAGCGAGGAGCGAGAGTCTGGAGCTCGATTTGGAGCGTGCATGGAAAAATATTGATAAAAAGGTACTACTATTATTCTTCCTTCTCATGTGTTAGTTTTTATAGATTTGAAAGGAATTCAGTGTCCATGTTAAGCACTTTCTGTGTTAGAGTAAGGTCTAGCTCTTTGAGGCAATCTACCTATCCGCAGGGGGATTTTCTACAATAGAAACTGGCGACTCCACTGGGGAGTCCTCAAATCAAAACTTCTTTTTTTGATTTCTCCTCATAGACCTTGTTTTACCCCTTGATTGTTTCAGACCTGCTTCACTCCTCTTTTGATCGATTTCATGAGCTGATTGGATCCCTACCCCATCACACTCAGCCTAATTGTCGAAATTGAACTGCAATTTTTGAATTTTTGACACTTTTAAGAGATTTTTGACCCTGGCGCCCCTATCCCTGTGTTAATAGAGCACCAACGCTCCCTGAGTGCCTTACACAGTGTGCTATAATGCTCCTTGTCCTTGAAAACAGAGAGCCAACCCTCCTTTGGCCAATAAACCTTCCAGAATTGTTTTTTTAGGGTTGTACCTCTGTGTTTCTCTTGTTGGGTCACCTTGTGAGTCAATCCTTCTTCCTTTCCAGCTTTGACATCTGTCTTTTTTGAAGAACAAACATCTTTCTATTTGGATTTTGTAGCCTTCTTCACTATTGTTGTTGAGTTTTTTCTGTCATTTGGAGTTTGAAACCCATGCATTGTCTTTCTCTCTTCTTTGACTGAATGAAAATCTCCGGTGAAGGTCATCAAAGGCCTACAGATCTCTTCATTTGGTTTTAGTTAAGATCATTGTTCTTAGACATTTCTTTTGGTGTGAAGTTTGATTTCTCTTTGATTGTTTCTTTTATTTTTCTTCTTGTTTTGATCACAATGAGAGGGTGTATTGTTTGTATGATTCTTGCTTGTGTTGGTCTGATTTTCATTCATCCAAGAAGATAATTAACAAGACAAGCATTGTTTTGAATTAATCATTATTCATATGCAAACAATAAAAGGCATCTTCATGATTGATTGTGCATATTAGAAGGTATCTCAAAAGTTTTAGCATCACATCAGGATTTGATTGAGGAAAATTTGTTTGACATTCCTTATTTGTGCTTGTTAGTGAAAAGAACTCTCTCTCTCCCTTAGATAGATGTTCATCGAAAAGAAATGACTGCTTATCATCTTTGATGCTTTTTTGGGACTGAGTCATAATTCCATTCATTTCACTTTCATGCACCCCTTCTGAATAAAGAACAATTATAAAATGAATGCTAATTAAAAATTATCTAGAATTTTTCTTTTCTAGGGTCCTCCACCAACAGTAGATTAGGCTTAGTACTTTGGATTAGGCTGTGAGCATAGCTCTCCAAAGTTTCCAAAAACAAACAATAGCATCCTGGGTTAGGAAGAGTCAAATCCAATTATCATATAAGTCTGCCTGGGATCCCCGTCTCACACAGGGGTTACACACGAGGTCACATTCGGGTGAGCTATGGGGACTAAACCTCCGTGGTTTAACTGATTGTGGTGGTCAGATTGTATTATGGGGATCACTTAAAGTTAAATCCACAATTGTTGCGTGGGAGCCTTTTAGTTGATTTTGGGCTCGATACCCTACCCATACGTTCGGATCAGACTGTCGATTGTTCCTGCCCAGGGGCTGACTGCGAATTGGTAACCTTAGTGGCCATAATATTTAGGGTCTTACACGAGGTGACGGTGAAGGGAAGTCTCACTATACCTAGAGCAGACATTAGTCAAACTCACTCGGGCTCCTTGGAGGGTAAATCCATAATTACTGCGTGGAAGCTTGCACCAAGGCATAAGTCCATTAAGCAGGTTGCCATTGTAACTGTTCCACCCTATCCCCGCCCCTTCTTGACTTGATCATGTGACGTTGGATTTCATCACCAACTAGTACGGTCATCGAGAGAAGGTCCTGTTTGCTTGGTTGTGATTCTTATATTTTATTAGCGTATGTTGTTTCTTATCGGTAGTTGGCCATAGATCTCTTTCGCCGACTCTTTTTTGCCAACATCGACCCTCCATGCCGTTTTCAGAGGCTACAAGGACTTCCTCCAGAAAATATGGAAGGAAACACCCCTTTACCCCATCATTCTATGGAGGAATCTCCTCAACAGGGCAAGGTTCAAGACACTACAACTTCCCAGGAAGAAGTTCCCGCTCCTTTAGAGAATTTTCGAATTGTTTCAGAGTCTTCGAAAGATTTCCGCATTCCAGAGGGATACGGAAGACGTGTCCTCCAACTCAATTCCGCTGGTGAATTTGTCGTCATCAATCCTTCTGACATCCTGAATGGTTCTCATCAAAACCATTTAGACGATGACCCTTTTTGGACCACAGACATTTTTCGAAGTCCACAGTGCATGGTACGAGATCTTTATGGAATGGGGATGGGCGTTGATGCACCCATTTCCTACACCGTACCCCTAAACCATTTTACCGGTACCACCACCTTTATAGCCACACCGCCCGTTGGTCCAAACATACCATCCATTGGCCCAAGGTCTACTCTTCCCCTCCAGACAAACCATTCTACAATAGTCCCTCACATTCCAACTATTCCCGCCAGTAACACGGTGGTTAACCAAGATGTGATTGGCACACCTGTAACACCAAGGCCTACATCATCACTCCCTTTTGGGTATGGAGCAATGAATGATTTCACTGCCACTACTACCCAAGTTATGCCGGGAGGTTCCATACCTTGGTGGTCCTAATCCCCTCGGTGGCACTGGTCAATCATTCACGTCTGGTTCTCAAATTCCAGGAACTCTACCTCAAGTTGGGGGGCATCCTCCCACCGGAGGAAAAATTCCATTCAGGGGGCACCCTCATGTTGGGGTGCAGCCTCAACCCAAAGTCTACCATCAACCACATGGACAAAATGTGTCCGCCACACCCAATCCGTGGAACGCCCCTTTTCTAGGAAACCCACAGTTCTTGATAGGACACAATTCTCAGACTCCGCAACAACCTCCTTATGGACAAATGCCAAACCCAACCCATAATCTTCAAAACCCATCCGATTATCCTCCGCTCACACATGCTCCTCAAAACACCTCAAATCCTGTGTACCTTGGTCAACACAAACCTCATACAAGAGGGCCCACTAGTTACAATTATCCACATAACCCAGTGATTGGCCCTACTGGTGTCCCCATGCCGCACTAGCATTACCCACAAGTTAACTGACAACTACCTTTTCTAGCTACCCTGGACCTTCTAGACTTGTCTCTGTTAATGAATGATCCTATTTATCATTCCTCGGTTTGGCCAGCTATTCCAGCTAAACTTCCTTCTGATATCCCAAAATTTGACGAAAAGTCCGAAGAAGACCAAAACAACCACGTGATGACTTTCCATTTGTGGTGTTCATCCAACTCCCTCATCGACGATTCTATACGTTTGTGACTTTTCAAACGAACGCTTACGGGTTCCGCAGCGAAATGGTATATAGAACTACCACGTGCATCCTTTCACGATTTCAACTCTCTTGCCATGTCGTTCCTCACACATTTCCAACTACCCATTCGATATGAGACGAGTACTGAACTATTAACCTCCCTTCGTCAGACAATGTCTGTACATATCTCCGATCATATTCATGAATGGAGACGACGATGAAGGATAATCAAAGCGGTCATTCCTGACCAATTGTTAGCGGAATGGTTCACTAAATTATTGTTACCCCAGATTTCTCGTGATGTTACCATGGATGGTGTAGTCACCAAGGAAGAATCCATTGCCTGAGCTCAGTACCTAGACTTAGTCTATTCACAATCCGATACTCTTTACGAGTTGATACCGAATGCTACCCGTGCCACTAACGATCCAAAACCATCATCTGCTTCCCACGCGGATGGAGTTATTGGCTCCGTCAAAACCCAATCTACTACCCAGTCGACTGGAACGATTCAGCGACCCACTTTGATGGCTGCTCCCAGCCCGATTGCACCCTCTTATACCCCCCCTCAAACTCAAGTATCTGAGGTGAATGCGGTCTAATCAAGCCCTTCACAACAATCTGGGGGAAAGAAGAAAGCAAGAAATAAACCAAAGAAGAAAAATAACAACGAACAACCAAAAAATCAACCGCAAACCCCTGTTGTCAGAAAACAACCACAACGAAAATTGAAATTCCCATGTCTCATGTGTGGCGATGATCACTACACCCAAGACTGTCCACATCACGATGAAGTGGCCAAGCTTTTCAAGGGAAATTCACAACCCACTGTGCTTACTCAGCCTTTTCCACAGCAACAATCTTTGGTTGCTCAAACCCCCACCACATGGGGCAGTTCCAACCCACACCATGATGAAGCCTTGACAAGTTCTCACATTTACATGTTCAATGGGGTTAATCTAACCACTCTCTCTGCAACATATGACACGCCAGTTAAACCTGATAAGTTGAATACTACTAATGGTTCTGCACCAGACCCGTTACCATCTTCCATTGGTATTCCCTTTGCTAGCCCTCCATCCGAACCATTTCAGATTGAGAAACCTTCGTTTGACTCCATATTATGCCCTCCTAAGAGAACCATCCATAAATCTACCTTCAATCCTAATTCACGGGCTGCCCAAAACTACAACATTGTGGAAGATTTGGCCCAAGCATCGTGTGCTATGTCTACCTTGGAAGTTCTACAACACTGTCCCAGCCAACGTAGAACGCTCTTAGTTTCTATCAACACTTTTGATCCTGAGTCATCAAATAACCTCATGTTTAATCTAGATGATCATCAACCATGACTCTCCCACCAGCTAACTTTCCAAATCGATGTTGTTGTTCACAATCAACAAATCCATCGAACTATGCTAGATGAGGGAGCCTCTACTTGTGTCATGTCCTTAGCTTGTTGGAAAGGCTTAAAATCGCCTGCCCTTAACAAATCTGCTACAATGTTACGTGCTTTCAATGGACGAGGTTTTCATCCTCACAGATTGTTATAATCCTTAGTCGTTCAGTTGGGCAGCAAAACTGTTACTGTTGATGTCAAGGTGGTTGATGCTCCCCTTGATTACAACCTACTACTCGAAAGAAGTTGGTTCTACGCTATGACTGTCATCGCCTCGTCGGTGTTTCGATGTGTACAATTCCCCCATCAAGGTGAAATTGTCACCATCGATCAACTTGATTTCTGTACACCCGACGCTCGCATCCCT
>SNQJ01S0025105.1:0-13483 GCA_010110895.2 Picea sitchensis
GTATTGGTTTGAGTTATCTCTTGAACATTGTATAAGCTATTTATGATAAGGAAGTTTTTGCTGGGTTTTCCTCCCCTAGAGGGTTTCCTAGGATAAATGTTGTGTCTCTTGTGAATGTTTATTTCTCAGTGATCTTGTTCTTACTATGCTCTTATCTAATTAAATGCAAAGAACTATAATAATGGCATAAACATTAACATGCGCCAACAACATTCACAAGCCTCATGAACAGTGTATTCTGGAAGTACTTAGACCGTTGTGTACAAGTTTTTCTTGATGATATCCTCTTCTATTCCAAGAATGAAAGAGAACATGAGGAACACTTGCAAGTGGTGTTGTCCTACCTTAGAGAGACCAAATTGTATGGGAAGTTTTCAGAGTGCTCCTTCTTCCAGAAATAAATTCACTATTTAATTCATATCATTTCCGGTGAAGGAATCTCTATGGACCTAGAAAAGGTAAAGGCCATTATGGAATGGCCAGTGCCGAAAAATGCTCATGAGGTAAGAAGCTTCATGGGGCTAGCAGGTTATTATCGGAGATTTGTGGAAGGGTTCTCTAATAGAGAAACCCATCACCACTTTGCAGTGCAAGGGGGTCAGGTATGTATGGAAATAAGAATGTGATAGTGCATTCATCGAGCTTAAGAGGTTACTAACTAATGCACCAATTCTATGAGTGTCGAATATGGAAAAGGACTTCACAGTCTGCACGGATGCCTCGAAGCAAGGGTTGGGGGGGTGATAATGTAGGATGGAGGAGTGATAGCTTATGCATCAAGGAAGTTGAAGAAACATGAGGAGCTTTACACTACTCATGATTTAGAGTTGGCAGCTGTAATGCGAGCTCTGAAACTTTGGAGGCACTATCTAGTGGGGCAAAAATTTGAGCTCAAAATGGACCATGAAATTTTAAAACATCTCTTCACTCAAAGGGATCTGAATTCCAGGCAAAGGCGATGGAGTGATTTTATGAGTGATTATGATTTTTCTATTTCATACATCAAGGGAAAATAAAATGTGGTCGCGGATGCCTTGAGTAGGAGACCACGTGTCTTCTCCTTGGTACCTTTAAAAGTCAATCTAAGGGAACACATGTTGACACAACTCCTTGGAGATAGTTGGTATTTAAAGGTTACTTCAAAACTCCAGAGTGGGAGGCAATTAGATCCAAAGTATGAAGGATATAGCCTGGAAGAAGATGGTGTATTAAGATACTGATGAAGGATGTACATCCTCGAAGGGGGGGATATTCGAAGCCTCATACTGAAGGAAGCCCATAGATAACTTTATTGTGCGCATCCAGGTGTGAAGAAAATGTACACAGACATGAGGAAGCTCTTCTTCTGGGTAGGAATGAAGCGTGATGTAGTCCATTTCGTCGCCAAGTGCCTAGAGTGTCAATAAGTGAAAGCTGACCACCATCACCCGATAGGTCTCCTACAACCACATGATGTTCCTATGTCCAAGTGGGAAGTCATTTCTATGGATTTTGTTGTGTGGTTTCCGCTCACATCTCATAGACACAATGCCATTCTTGTAATAGTTGATAATTTAACCAAGAGTGCTCATTTTATTCCAGTTAAAGACACTTACAATGTTACTGATGTGGCACGTGTGTTTGTAAGTGAGGTCATCCGTTTGCAAAGGATACCTAAGAAGATCATTTCAGATAGGGACTCCAGATTCGCTTCTAGGTTTTGGACAAGTTTGCAGTCAGCATTGGGGACTCAGTTGAACTTAAGCACAAATTATCATCCTGAAACAGATGGGAAAACCGAGAGATTAAATCAGGTTATGGAAGACATGCTTAGGATGTATGTTATGGATAAACAAATCCATTGGGAGAAGTACCTACCTTTGGTAGAGTTCGCCTACAATAACAGTTTCCATAGCTCCATTGGAATGCCACCCTACGAAGCTCTGTATGGAAGGCCATGCAGAACATCGTTGAGTTGGGAAAGATTAGAAGACTGAGTAAAAGTTGGGCCAGAATTGATTCAAGAGATGGAGGAACAGGTGATTCAGATTATGCAGAGACTAAAGGAAGCACAAGATAGATAGAAAATTTATGCGGATGCACACAGGACTGACCGAAGTTATAAAGTGGGAGATCAGGTTTTCATTCATATCAGGCCTAATAAGAGTACCCTTCGGTTCAGCAAGGGGACAAAGTTTTCACCTCGATTTATAGGACCGTTCAAAATCCAAGAGAAAATTGGACCCGTTTCCTATCATCTCGTATTGCCACCCCACTTGCATAAAACTCATAATGTTTTTCATGTATCTGTTCTATGTCATTATGTTGTTGATGAATCACATAAACTAAATTGGAAGGAATTGAAGGTATTGGACGCGGGAACCCTCACGGTAGAACCATTACGCATATTGGACCGTAGAGTCCGACAGCTTAGGAACTGTCTGGTAGACCAAGTTAAGGTCCAATGGGACAAGTATAGTCCAGGATATGCTACTTGGGAGGATGCCGAGACATTACGATGAGCTTATCCCTCACTTTTTTTGACCACCTCGATAATATGTTTCTCGAAGGTTGGGTGTATGCAAAACCACCTTTTGACTTAGACAACTAGGATTACCTGAGGCCTAATCACCTTTATTTTCTATTCACAATGAAAATATTAATGATACACTTGAAATTTTAAGACGTATGAATCTTTATGAATGTTTAAATGTTATTTGAATGATGGTGAATATGATGCAATCTACTATGTGGATGTAAATTCTATGAATGTTTAAATGTTATTTGAATGATGATGAATATGATGCGATCTACTATGTGGATTTAAATTCTATAAATGTTTAAATGTTGCTTGAATGATGATGAATATGATGCGATCTATTATGTGAATGTGAAATCTATGAATGTTTAATGTTATGTGAATGATGGTGGATATGATGCAATCTATTACGTAAATGAAAATTCTATGAACGAGTAACGTTAATTAAATTATGGGGATATTATGAGATCTATTTCTAACTTGAAAACTTTGATATTAAAGTTGTTGGTACGTGGATACATAATTGAGATTATGGTTGTATACAATTACATGATGATAATGCATAGATATGTATGAGTTTGTGTTATACACTAATTTGCAGGTCAATGGGCTATGAAATAGCCAAGGGATAATGGTAATAAAAGTGATGTCGTGACTACCGACAGAGAAACAACATGGTATGAATCTTTGTATGTGAAATTATACCGGTACAAATGCACTGTTATGATATATGCACCAGTGTAGGTTTTTAGGTGGTGAGACTGCCCAAAAACTGAATAAATGACGACAAAATTCCCAGCAACACGATGCCATTGTATATTCCATTGTAGGTTGTGGACCCTAGTCCTACTAGGAGGGGTGGAGGCATTTCCCACCGTGTATCCTCTGAAACCTGGAGTCATGGGAGGACGATGTTAGCTCATGATCCCCTAGACATGTGATGATGACTGTCAGTTTCCTGCTGGGGAAGCTTGGTCAAGATAGTTACACTTCCGCTTACGAGTTCTATTTGGAGTTAGGTCAATATAGTTGACACTCCAAGATAGTCCAATAGAAGAATGATATGAATGGAAGATGGAAGTAAGTTAGGGAGGAAGGAAGAATAGAAATAGTTGAGAGTGTATGAAGATTTTCCTTATGGTGGAATTTATTGTTTTTCCTTCTGAAAAGAAAATGTGTATATATGTATATTCATAATTACTTAACTAAACTACAATTGTCTAAATAAACATTGTTGAGACAGATTATTGTAATTAAGGGATTTCACAAACATTTGATTGGTTTATTATCTTTTATAAAATGAATAGTCTTGTTGATTGGATTGGATGCATACAGAAATTACTATAGAGGTGATAGTTATTGTTATTAGTACATGCACGAGACTTGTATGTACTAGATACACATACATTTCTTGCACATGTACACTAGTATGTATGAGTTTTCTTGTCTTACTTACTAATAATGGTGTTTATTGGATATGAATATGTGAACCATGTGTCATTTCCCTTGTATCATAAAATACTTTAACTTCGACACGAAGTTTCCTAAAGGGTGGGTGTATGTAACAACCCTACTTAATTAATTAAATATTTGTTTAATGAATATTATTTTAATTAATTAATTTCATGATTAAATATTTGTTTAATGAATATTAGTTTAATTAATTAATTAATTAATTTCATGATTAAATATTTGTTTAATGAATTTTAGTTTAATAAATTATTAATTTTTATTTTGGAGACTTGGTGTATCGGTAGATGGACCCATTTATAGAAGGGGGGATAAGGTGGTTGAGGTTTAATGGGGGGATAAGGTGGTGAATAATGAGGGAAAGGAGGATAAGGCAAGGGGAAACACTCAGGAAGGGGGTCTTCTATTGTTTGGGAGTAATATGTTTTTTGAAAATTAGAGAAGGATAAGGTGAAGGGAGGACAGTTTTGGGGGACTGTATCTGTATCTCTATTTCTGGATTTACTTGCAACTTGCTTGAGGAGATTTCCTGAGGACTTTCACAGGGGGCACCTGTTGCTGGGAATTTTGGGCTCGGGGGCCAGGAAACCATAAGGAATCCTAGAGCTAGGGAGTCAGATAGGCTGTTCCTAGCTGGCTGGGAGGTTAGTCAGTTTTGGGCAGAGCTTTAGCTTGGACAAAGTTGGAGCTTGGACATAGCTGGAGAACAACATCAGTTTGAGGTATTTTCATTATTGTTATGTTGTTCATGTTCATTATGTATATATTGTTCATAACAACAATGCCGAATATGTGGTTTATTATCATGTTGCTCATAAATTTGAATTCTGCTGAACATGGTTATATGTTGAATAATGAATGGTTATATGATGAATAATAAATTGTAAAAAAGTTAGGATAGCATTTCTCTATTTAAACTTATGTTTTATAAAGCTCCACTTGGAGAGGACTTACAGTCTCTAACAAGATCATAAACTCTATCTCCATCAACTGACACTATAGTTTCATTTGATTCCATCTCCTTTGAGCTTGCAAGTGGCATTTCCCCTTCTAAATTAAGTTTGATATGTCTCCAAGCTTTAACATATTCTACATTTTCATTTTTGCAAATATCTATGGATTTTGTGTCCTCTATGCAAATTGAACAAAAACAAGACTCATTTCTTCTATCAAATGCAAACACATTTTGATAACGTTTTGTTTTAGCTGAATGTATTTTTCGTGTCCCAGGTATTGTACTGGCGTCATATGAGATTGATCTATTTACATCTTGGATTCCAACATACCAAAAAAGCCTACACAAGACAAGAACTTGTTAACTTGAAATCTCTCAAGAAACTGATTGAAGATTGAATATAAATTTGAACACGTTCAAATAAAAATATCCTGTGTACATGTGTAACATTTATATATAGACACACCTGCGCACATCCCTTGATGGATTATATTCATGTTTTAGTGCCATTTTGCACCATTCAACAACTTGTTCAACAGATTCAAATTGATCGGCATGAGGGTTCATCTGATACCTTCGAAGTGCTCATTTTACACATGCCCTTGCATCGTCGTGCTCTCCTTTTCCATGACCAGTCTAAAAAAAAATCCAACAATGTGTAATGTTTATTTTTTTATGAAGACGACATAACCAATTGAATGATCATGAAGATTTTAACTAGCCCACACACCCATCTGACCATATCGAATGTCGATCGAATCCAATTTCACGTTCTTTCAATGAATCATAAAATTTATCAAAACAATGTTGTACATAATGTGTGTCGTGTGCTCGATCATCACTTATATAAAAGCAATATTCTTTAATAACATGTCGATTGTCATTGGTTCTTTCTATGTTATAAAGACTCCATTGAGCATGTCTATATAGAACATGGACAAATATCGTGACTTGATCAGAAGGATAATATTCACTCTATATTTACTTTTGTGCAGCGAATGTGTAGTTCTCTGCAAAATCAACTACAGAAAAAATTGTCCCTGGTGGAAACACTTCACGGGATTGTTTGAATTGTAGGTATTTCCATCAAGATCTATGTGAATTCTTGGTGTATTTATAAATTTTTTCCTCAAACTTCTTCAAAAAAACTAACACACAGATTTTATCTACCTTCAAATCAATCCTTTTGGAAATAACATTTGAAGAATGTGGAGTTGTGCTCTTGGTATATTCACATCTCTTCCAATTGACTCTTATATTAGAAAATGATTGATCATTCATATCAATATGATACTTTGAATGAAACAAACTTAGATTTCCACAACGATCACATTTATTTCCACCAACACATTTTTTTTTATAAAATAAATCATCATCTTCTCTTTCACATAGAATTTTAGATATAAAAACACGAAATGTGGAAGGAGGAGGTGAAATTGGACATAAAGTTTTACCAAAATCCAAAAAAATGTCGTAATACAACTCAAATTCCACATGATAACGACAACAACAAGTTTCACGAACAGTGATGGGTCTAACAAACCATGGTTTTTGTTGCACAAATGTATTGATGGAAATTTTAACCTTTTTTGTGCTCTTCTTTGAACTTATTGAACAATTCGATTTGTGTCGTTGGAAATATATGTTTTAAATGTTCTTCATATTGTTTTTGTTCTATTCTTCATCGCAACACATCCCTTGTATGTGGTGAAACACGATATTCTTCCAACCAACAATTGCAGGCTAATTCTTTAACATTTTCTGCAAGTCTATCTTTGTAGGGTTGTCTAGAAATCACTGTCCAACAAGCCAGTTCATCATTTGCATCTATTTGTAATCAAAATTTTCTATGTTTGTGCAATGTTTTTCTTGACATTCTGATCATTTTTTCCATGTGTCGTGTCAAACGATCTTTTATATTGCTAGATGAAACAATTGTTGTTTGTATCACTCTACGTGCAACACTGACATCTTTTTTTCGAGATTTTCCAAAAGATTTTAATACACTAGTTATATTGTCAAAGACATTTTGTTTCACCTTTGTATCCTTTGTCGACTTTTGAATACCCAATAATGATGTAGCTTCTTTTAACTTTCTTGACTTCATTAGACAGAGTAAAAGTTAAGCTTGTATTGTTACTGATTCATCTTCGAAAAAAGTATTATACATATTCTTAGTTCGATATCTTATATAATGCATAGCTTTTTTCTTCCCAAATTTGTCAGTATCAACATTTTCTAATATTTCATCATCAATGTTGATAGATTCTCCTACATATTTCAAATTAAAGTTTATAATAAAAAACAAAACCTGAACATAAGTTCACTAAACTATATATACAAGTGTCCATCTTGTATTATCTAAATTTATGTACATACCTGTAGGTGATCGTCTTCTGCTTCAATTTCGGTTTCAACGTCTTCTTCGACATTATGAGAAAAATCTATTTATGTTTTTTGAAAAACATCAAATTGTAATTACAATCAATTATATTAAACAATATTTTAAATTTGAATTCTATACTTTAATATAGACAATATGTGCATGCATACCTGGTTGGAATTATTCTTGTTGAAAATCTCTATTTACATTATCATCATTTATTTCTTCAATATTTGCACGTTCTCGTTTCTTTCTCCAATAATGCTCTTTCCTTTGTTCGTTTTGGTGAGTATCATCTCGAGTGCGATCAAATTCTCTTGCACAAACTTTTGTTTCCCATGACTTTTATAGTTATCTATAAAAGATATGTTCAACAAAGACTTCACCCTGAAAAAATGCTCAACATTTATCTTTCAACATATAAATTGTTATTCCAATAAAAACTTGAACAAACATCAATTACCTTATTCAACAAAAACCAAAAAGATGATTCGAAACTTTGTTTAGGTGCTCTAGAAAAGCATCATGTATCGATATTGATCCTCTGATTAAGCCTATGGAACAAAGGGAAGAAAGAAAAGAATAAAGTTGCAATCAGTAATAGAAATGCTTTGAAATCCCTATCCCTGAGCTCATATATGTCCGTCCATCTGATGAATTGTGTTAAATGTGTTCGGCTAAAAGCATATTTATACGATTTGGTGCAAAATGAAACGATATGACGTGTCTTTTCATTTTTTCTGACCGACAGAATTCGCTTAAAAATATTTCGACCGAAAAAAGGTTTTTTTGGCCGAAAACCTTGGAAACTATTTGGTTTTTACGGTTTCCTTTAGAATTTCAGTTTTCGGCCGAAACAGTATTTTTTGGCCAAAAACTAAAAATTGGGATTGTATTCAAAAACCAAAGAATTCCCCCAAGCTTACATGAACTTTGGAGGTTGCGGACTCCTACAAATACTCAGAATTTGGTTTCAAAAATGACACCAACATTTGCAAAATTGAATCTATTTTCAATTCCTATAATTTGTTTTCATTTTCATTATTTTTATCTAATTTTATTTATTTTTTTAAAAAAATCACTGCATAATATTTTCAACAGACATTATGATTCGATGAAATGAAATATCCATATCTCCAAAAATATACAGTGAAAAATTTAGAAAAAATTATATTCATAATCCTTAAACTGCTCTTTTCAAAAGGGTATATTTAGATTTTACTTTTAAGTAAAAATTAAGATAGATACAAGGTGTGGGAAAACATGTGTTTAAAATATGCAATGTTTTCACCTTGGTCAACTTAAAAAAATTCTAGACATTATAATATTCATCCGTTAGATTCAAAATTATGCTCATAATAAAATAGAGTCTCTGTAGATTGTTGTAGTATATTTCGTTTCTTAGAAACATAAGTTTAATAATAGATACATTGTTGTGGGAAACAATAACTCATTATAATTGCTTTCATGTTTAAGGAACATACTGTTAAACAATTGTCAAATTGACATATCAAATCTTAACAAAACAAATTGGAAAAATAGTCATTGAAAAGCTAACAAAATTCTTCACAAGTTTTTTTTTTACTGTAAAGTTAAATTATAAATAAAAAAATATACTTTTGTATGCTGGAAGTTGAAGAACTTGTGAAAATACAGTTTTGTTTCTCATAAAACAAGAAAAAGTGTTACCCATCTTCATGATTTTACCCTTTATTATGCAAAATATTGTCTTCCGTGATTCACCAATAGTTTAGCCAAGACTGGATTATCGAAGCTTGGGACATTGTAAAAATGCATGATTGGGAAAGTAATACATGTGGGGTCCGGTTAAATAAAATATAAGCAATAAACCCTATCAGGATGTTGGGATCCCAAAGTAAAAGGGGAAAGTAAACTCTTGGTAGTTATCAGGCTAGTAAAAAGGTTTAAGCCAAAATGTTAATATGTGGGGTATTATATTAATGAGGATTAATTAAAAATAATGTGGATTAAATAAATAAAATCCTAAGGCATGGGATTATAATGTAATGATTAATTAAATTAATAAGATTATAAGGGTGGGAGGTGTTGCACCCCAGTCCGATGGCACATAACCCTACAATGTCACATACTTGCCACATATGATGGCAAGTAGCCACCTCATCTGATGCCATGTCACCTCCCATGTGGCAGTGTAGAGGATTGTTGTTCTCAGTAAAATTGTTAAAGGGCCATAAATTTTGATCCAAAGTTTGAGATCGAGGAAATTTTGACATCGTTAGAAATCTCTTAACGAGCAGAAGATGGTAGTTCCCTTGGAAAGAGGATTCAAGATGGATGGGAAAAAATAAAATTTTGATAACCCACCCCTTTAAGGGAACATAAGGGGCATGTAGGTTACATTTGCTAGAAACCTCCACTAAAAATAAAATAGGGAGAAGTGTTTCTACTAAAACCTCCACTAAAAACAAAATAAGGAAAATTTCTTCCTCTATAAATAGAAGGAAAGGTGCTTCTACTAAAAACATAAAACATAGTGATAAGTGTCTCTACTAAAAATAGAACAAGGAAAAGTACTTATGCTAAATCCTATGCTAATTGGGAAATTTTTGTAGTGATATTTAAATGTTATAATAGACATTATTTTAGATGTTATTAGTCCCTGTCGTAGGCATAGAGGGACTATAGCGATCGATAAATCGTTGACCTGGTATTCACTTGTGTGTTGAGCAGAAATATTTCCCTATTGTCTATTGTTGGAACAAGGGAAGTGAAAACATCGATTTTTATATAATAAAAAGTATCGTGTTTTCAAGATCTAATTGGACAAAGGATTGGAGTTGTTGCCTTCGCTATTCCCAATGTAAAATATATTTGCATTTCCAAAGTATTTGGTAGTATATGGTCTTTTTTGAATCATAAATTTAGTTATGCATTCATCGAAGGTGGATTAATGCTACGATTAATTCGAATGTTTGGTTTAGCATTTTATGCTAGGTAAATTTATGACAATGTTTGATATGGTGGCATATCCAAAGATTGGCTTTGGAATAAATTCTCTGGTGTTCGAACTATTGTTACAAAAAATATATGAATTTATTTGGGATACGTCATAGACCTGCCACATTGAATTTTTTCCTTAAATGTTTACAGTGCATTTCTGACAGAATTAAATGTTTACCTAATAGGCTTGGTAGTGTTGAATGGTTACTTAATAGGCTTGTTACAAGACATTTTCTTCCGTTTTTTAAATTTATATGATCCAACGACATTGCTAGTTCAGTGGTCCATGATTTCTTTTTTCATGGCACTGATTTCTTATTTGCATGTTCTTGTTGTTCTTACTTGCCTGTTCGTGTTGTTGCAGTTTTCACATTTGGGTTTCTGCAGTTGCAATTGGAAGAGCCTCGTTCCTAGGGGAGTGGTTGTTGCTTGTTCCTTTCTTCATTGTATGTTGTTTATTGTTGCTTGATTCAAATTTGCAGGGTTCCGGTCCTGCACCTGCAGTTGTAGCTTTTGGTGCTTCTTGGTTGGGTTCTTATTTGGTTCTTTTTCTTGTTTGCCCAGGGTCTGCAATTTTGCGATGTTGCAACTACAGTTGGATCTCTGGTTACATTTTTTTGCACTTCGGTTTGCATAGAATACTATTAATATAAAATAACAGAATAAATAATTGCAGGTGATGTAAATTGCATCTGTTACGCGTTGAAATAGAGTTTGTCAGCCTCAAAATATATATCATATCTGCCAATGCGTTTTCCATGGATTTTGTGTTACTGTGGTTTCATAGTTATGAGAGTGCATTTTGTTGTGTGGGAGATGTAGTTGTTCTTTGCATTTTACTTTTCTGTTGTAAACTGTGTTTGACTCTAGTTTGTCGCATTCCTGTGGTCATTCTGAGAGACCGTCGTTCAATTGCATACTTAGCCAGTTTTATGGACGTGGCTTCGCGAATAGGTTCTATCGAACTATGACAAGTCTTGTTCGGTGTATACATTAGCTTTGCCGAAATAGTTTTCTTTAAAAAAAGGCCTCATGGATAGAAGAGAATGCAATTTATGAAATTATAGGTTTCCTTCACAACATAGGTTAATAATCACGGCTTCTGGGGGTGGCGGGCTGAAAATTGGGCTTATTAAGATAAAATAATAGAGTAAAGAATTGCAGACGATGTCAATGGCATCCGTTACGTGTTGAAGTAGAGTTTGTCAAGCTCAAAATATATTTCACAGTTGTCGATGATTTTTCCATGGATTTTCTGTTACTACGGTTTCATAGTTATGAAATTGTCTTTTGATGTGTGGGAGATATAGTTGTTCTCTCCCTTTTACTTTCTTGTTGTAAAATGTGTTTGACTCTATTTTATCGCGCGTATGTGGTCAATCCAAGTGACTACAGCTCAATTGCATACTATGACAGGTCGTGTGTGGTGTATACATTAGCTTTCCCAAATTAGTTTTCTTTAAACAAAAGCCTCCCAGATGAAAGAGAATGCAATTTATTAAATTGTAGGTTTCCTAGACAACATAGGTTAATGATCGCGGGTTCTCAGGGTGGCGGGCTGAAAATTGGGCTCATGTTGTTATGTGCCCTGCAAATAGCATGGAGAGTTCCACGATCATTCCGACTGGCCGTCATTCGGTTGCATACTTAGCAGCCAATTTTATGGATGTGGCTTGGCGGATAGGTGGTATCGAACTACGGTGTATGCATTAGCATTTCCGAATTAGTTTTCTTTGAAGGAAGGGCTCCTGGACAGAAGACATTGAAATTTATCAAATTATAGGTTTCCTGGAAAACATAAATTAAACATAGGAAATATGTAATTTTATAAAGTAGATATATAAAGCATGCATGGAGCCCTCATCCCATACTTAGCCAGTTTTTGCATTGTGGGTTCTCAGGGTGGGTGGATGAAAATTGAAAATCGGAGAGTTCTGTGATATACAAATTGACAATCAGACTTGTAGACAATTTGAATTTGAAGGTCGTCATGTCCAAAAAAATTAGCATTGTTGAAATAGTTTACTTTACGTATGTCATTTCACATACCCTGGTGGACAAAAAAACACAAAAAAAAACAGTAAGCATTTTTTAGATCGCGGGTTCTCGGGGTGGCGAGCTCTAACTTCGGCCACTATTGTTCCTTGTCCTACAAATAGCACGAAAAGTTCCGCGATATACAAATAGACAATCCGACTTGTGGACTATTTGAATTTCAAGGGCTCATGTGCAAAACAAATAGCATTCTGGAATTACTTTTCTTTACGTACGTTCTACATACACTCGTCGACAAAAACAAAAAAATAGTAGTAATGTATGTTACATAGGGCTCCATCCCCGCTACATTCAACACTTCCCAATACACATTAAATATTCTTTCAAAATTTAGAACCGACCAAACAGGTTCAAAAAGATGGTCTTTAATAACTGGAAAGCTCGAAGACATTCCCATTAAAATAAATAGACAGGACAATATTCAACCCTTCCTTGTTTTTTATTTTGAATAGGCAGGGAAAGCTGAAGACTCAAACACAATGTAGTTCCATTGTTATTAGATACTCAATTCACATTCTCTCTATGCCTTCTGCAACGTAGTTCCACTGTGCAAGGAGTGCACCAGACCAACATTCGGGTGAAGTGGTGATAGATAGATGTCTGAAGGCTCGTCGAGCACAAGGAATGTGCAGAGGTGAGAACTTGTCTCAAAGTTCCTAAGATCAGGAAGGATCGCACTGTTGTGTGCAAAAATTATGCAAGGAGTGCAGAGGTCAAGAAACTTGCAAGTTTTCAGAGTGAAGCAAGCTCAGGAGTGACAACTTCCTAGAATGCAGGTGAGTTCATCAAAGTTAGATCGAGCTCAAAGAGGAAGCAAAGGCTGACGCCTTTGAAACTTTGAAAATATTCCAAGGGGAAGGAAGAAGCACATGCTCAAGGTAGAGCTACAGCTACCGTTGGATCTGGAGCATGGAGACCCACGAGTGCAAGATACCAGATATATAAAATATGCAGAACATAAATGAAATGCTAGAAATGACAGAATAACAGTAAAATATCCAGCATAATCTTCACAATACACAGGAATAATATACGAAATAGCACAGAAATAACACTTGAATTAGATAGCAATGTTCACAGGCCTCTTCGAGGGGGCAACCTCCAGTCGAGCAGCACTTTG